>JH152693.1:287642-304732 GCA_000226015.1 Mnemiopsis leidyi | reverse complement strand
GAGCTATCATTAATCATATAGCAGCACAAAAATGCAAATCCGGGGCCGCCCCCTAATTGACAGAACGACCATACCATAAATTTGGTTTAATTAGATATGTAATGATAGCTGCTCGGAATTCCATGGTTATAATGGGTGAATGGTATGCATTAATTAAGGAGCGAGTAGACGTAACGCGCGGAAGACATGAATGATAAGAGGGGCTGCCCCGGATGCGGCCCCGGCAGGGGCTGCCCGGGATCCAAACGCGACACTTCAATTGTCGGGCTGGCGACTTACATTTGTCATAGTTAATTTAGTTGGAAAATATACATTTTCTTTTTCTTTTCTTCCGGCAACTAAGGATTTATCAGCTAAATTTATCAGTTAAATTATAAGTGATCTGCAGTAAATTTAAAGTTTACTCAACTAACAAGGTAATTAGTAACCCAGATTCATCTTAATGATCTACCGTAATTGACCGCGTGTCAACATTTGAAACTCATTCAAAAACATCGCGCAATCTGACTGCCTCGTGTTAGAATCAATTTAGTAACGATAGCCACTAATTCAAACCGCTAAACGGCTAAACACTGCAAGTCGCTTGTTGTGCGCTTACACTCGTAAGCATTCAGCTTATTTTCCTATTGTTATTCTTATCTAGCTGAATTATTGTTATTCTTATCTAGCTTAATAGCTTGACTTCATATGTCGGGAAGTACCAAAACGAACAACCAGATTTACACCTGCAGGCTCACTTAGTGCTTCCTCAGTGCACATGCCAAAAGTAACAGCCTAGGCCGAGGAAATCTCTATTTTTTTGCACTCAGCCTCGAAGCAGCACTCTTATCAATTGATTTTATAGTTTTTGGATGTTTTATGGCCGGTGGCAGAGGTTGTCGGATCACACCCGACTCGGCACGGTGCCGGTCCATGAATTTTCTGAATTGACTATCAGTGGAAATCGGGTGCGTTCAAATATCTGCTCGGTGCTCCGTACACATCATGTAGCTTGGTTGATCCTTCGGCCCACCCAAAACAACGATTTTATAGTTTTAATCAGGCACAGCATAGCTTAATAGCAATGTTTAAAATAACACCATTTCTAAGATATCACAAAAAGTAAGTAAAATGCAAAGTTCTCCATTAAAAGATCACCCTCCCTTCTTATGACAAAATCTGATCCAAAATGTTGGTGTAGACAAACTGAGGAAGCAATCCTCCATGCTTACGACAAAATCTTATCAAAAATGTTGGTCATGTGGATAGACTGAGGGAGCAACCCCCCATACTTACGAAAAAATCTGATCCAAAATGTTGGTGTAGATAAACTGAGGGAGCAATCCTCCATGCTTACGACAAAATCTGATCCAAAATGTTGGTCATGTGGATAGACTGAGGGAGCAACGCCTACTTACGACAAAATCTGATCCAAAATGTTTGTGTAGATAAACTGAGGGAGCAACGCCTACTTACGACAAAATCTGATCCAAAATGTTTGTGTAGATAAACTGAGGGAGCAACGCCTGCCAGATTGTCACTGCGAAGACAAAGAGAAACAGAATACATTCACAACGATAAAACGTCTGTGTAAAACTCATATATCAAATCACGTCAATGCCGTATCACAGCACGATACTTTCGGATTACACAAGATATCGCGCTGATAAGATATCAGATGTTAGAAAAAGTACAAGTTATTGCACCGCTATCGAGCTTTGTTGACAAAGCTTATTTCGTTCTTTTAAAGATTTAAGTGTAGTTTGATTTCTAATGAGGCGGTATCAGATGTACTATTACTCGTTTTTAAACCATTTCTCGTTGCTCAGCGCCATGCGATCCGGTTCACTGAAGAGTTTGTTTCATCATGATACTGAGTTATTCCACAGTGGGCTTCACAGGATACTGAAATCTGAATTCTGATCTTACTTTATTATAATGAAATAAGTCACTGCAATGACTTGATTTGCTGTCAATTTCGGTTAGCGTATCTACATTTCCATTATTCGCGGTATCGCGCAAGGTGCAATTTAATTTACAATGTCAATACGGGGTTATTCTTTAGAGTTTAGAACGAACGTTTCTACCAGCTTAAAAGATACAACTCTATTGCTTATTAATGTATTATGGTCTGCAAAATACTCAGAATAGGCACGAAACTCAGAATAATGAATATGCTTGATAGCTTTATGATGGAAACTCTTCGTCTCCGTCACTATATAGTCTCTGTCACTATATAAGTATGTAGTTGGCGAAAGTTCAAATCTTTGATCCCAAGAAAACATAAATTTTGAATTGTTTCGATTGAGTGCGATAGCTGAGACCTGGTAACATGAGTTAACACTTTAACAGACTACAGAGCGCGTATGGAACCGGGCAAAATATGTAGTTTCATTCTGGTCCGCCTGGAATCATTTTTTATTTTGCGTGTCTATTTCTCGCCAAAAAAGTTCAGTTTCCAGTCAACTATGCTCATAGTTGTACATTGAAAATTATTAATAGCACTTATGGCAAAAATTGAGAAATGCAATCTACGTTCATCATCATACTCATAGGAGCGGTTTTAAGTGTAGTTGTACCACACAATTACTCAGGCAACTGAGACTAAGTGTCTTGGCTACTCTTTACTTTACTTATCCGGAGTCTGCGCTAATTCGCCTGACAGGTGCGAATTGCGATGCGAAAATCAGCGCATGCGGTTTCAGTTCCAATAAACTCGGTTACCGTTACAAAAAGTTGACGCGAGTGCTGTAGATCTGTACTACTTCTGCTACCTGTTGAAAGTTAGACGAAAATCAGTTACCAGCAGCTATTATATAATTTGTGGGTGCGAGGGCCGGGCAATTTGCAACTCAAGATGACTTCGGAATGTAGTTAAAGGTCGAAATTTGCACGCCTCGTGTTCCGATTTCGACTGATTTTCTCCGTTCTTTTATTGGATGGACAGGAAAAAATTAGGAGAATGCCGCGAACGTTCATCAATTGGTGCGACATGGACGGATTTTATTTATATTGGTTAGAAGGTAGACTGCCAGGCTACCGGCAGGTATTAGCGTAATTGTTTAAATTTTCAGGTTAGCAAGGTCTAATTGTTTAGTAGGATATACTTGGGTACGACTCTTAGACTTTTTTAGAGTGAGAACATGCTTCCCGGTAAATTTCGTCTGTCCTTATGTTAACTCTAGCTTGCGCTTTTAAGGAACCCCATGGTTATTCCGTGTTTTTCTTAGCATTTATCTCATTCCTATATAAATATTATAGTTTCAAATTGGCTTATTAGTAGTAGAGTAGTAGCTGACTAGCTGCAGTTTTAATACCTTATTGAATACCTTATTAAATTGACTTATTATGTAATATGAGAATGAATACAATATCAACGTGTCTGTCATTTCGAGAATAAAAAGTTCCCTGAAAGATCGCATTTCTAAGTCATATGCAGAGAAAATTAACATTCAAATCAGTTTCATAATTGAGTTTTCTTTTTCGCATTTTCTCCTTTTGACATTTTGTACAAATTCTATACGAATAGGTGGAGCGGTGCCTGTTGGGCTGCTAAGCGTTATATAACAACATGTTGGTGTGTTCCAGCTATTTCCCCAGACTATAACTTGTCACACTCATATGGCAATTTGCACCAGCAAGCTTCTGTTTACAAGGGGGGGGGGGGGGTTGTCATATGACAGAGATTGTTGACGGTCACTTTATTAGTATTACTACTGATTAGACACCTATACTACTACAAGACTAATCACCCGCAATCGAAGGTTCATTATTCATCATTGTATTGGTGCGGAAAGTACCTTTTTTGGGACACGTGACGGCGATTTGGTCGGTAATTTGTCGAAGTTACGTGGTGTGTTCTGGGGTTATTTGGTTAATTACCATCATCTGTATGTGTTATTTATGACATAGACCACTTCTCCGGTGGTTACTAGGTTTACGAGTCAGCCGATGAAAGGTTATAGCTGGATGGTGGTGAAGTTATAGTGTTTGTGAAGTTGGTGTTTGTGAAGTTAGTGTTTGTTTAAATATAAGTTTTTCGGCGCAAAAATAATCACGTCGGTTCATGCATTATCATTTGTATTCTTGATTCTTATGTTCGAAAAAATACTAAGTTTCTTGCGGCATTTCGCAACACCATGACTAACCAACTAGATCCTTTCTCAACCTGTAAAAAAGTTTCATCACTGGTCTTTATGAATCATTTGGATCCTTATAAAAATAGGGAGAATTCAAAGATATGATACGAGACTCCGTGGCCATCATCAAGGAAATATCCCACTTGACATTACAACATCAGTACATTAAATTCGGCTAACACTATCTGGACTCTTAACTCATTACCTTGACCCCCTATTGTCTACACTCTATTAACAACAAATACAAATTCTAGTTTAACAATTAGTAAATTGTTACTTCCAATTGTCCGGAAGGTTTCTGCTTCCCTGTTGGCTGTGTTTCTTGCACCGCAAAACAAGATTTACGGACTTTTCTCTCGTAGTGCTGATGAGGTTTAAAAGTTAAGTTTGCTGCTTTTTCCTCTTACTTTTTCTGTACTCCTGATAGGTTTTCTTCACAGTCAGCATTATCTCCACATCTTCTTATAATAGGAAAATTGAACAACTATAAACAAGCTTGTTTGAGTTCATTTGCGATCGACCCTATCATTGAGTATATCCATGGGACCGTAATATAATTGGGCAAAAAGTATATCACGATTTCTTTATTATGACTTTTTTCTCAAGTTCATTTAACTCAGTCACATTATCACTTGGAAATGAAGATGAATTCCTCGGTGCAGCTATAAGCAATAAGCAATGTCGATTGAATACTGAGTTAAGTTCAGTTGGACTGTATTTTGGTTTGCTTAAATCTTAGGGTCCTATCTTTAGAGTAGTATTTTTATTCAAGATCTTTTTAATATTACATTTTATAAAATTCGACCAACAAATACCATTTATGTTTGAGACAGAACTTAATCAAAGTGCAATCCAGCTTGATAAAAACTTAATTTTTACCAGAATATTTAGTTAAGTATTCATGCTGGCTGAGATTCGATGTTATTCATTATTTCTGTTTATTATTTATTTCTGTTTAAGGTTACTTGCTTAAGGTTGACATGACATTGTGAATCAAAGAACTTTCACAGTTTAATCAAGTTGTTCTCCCACGCAAATCCATCCTGTGAGAACACTAGCTGTTACTGAACAAAACACGCACAAAACACGCACACTTCCTCCTTTCCTGATCCATAACACGAACAACAGTCCAAATCTCATTCACAAACAGGCCATTTCACAGTGCTGTGCACACTTCTAGTCTCTTATAACGAGAATGAATATATTCACTGAATTAATACCGGATGGCCGATCTGCATGTCGAGTCGGAGGACTGCCGACCGTACTTCGGTCGAAATAACTCAGCTGGGGTTTCGCCGTTATTTTTTTTTAAGTTTTGAAACTATGATAATAAACTATGATTTGAAACTAAATAATAAACAATATTTGTATAAGCATTAAACAAGCATTAAGCAATTCAGTGATAGCGAAGAATAATTCATTAAATCAAACAATAATTTTGTTTTCTGACCTTATTCTACTTTTTTTACTGAGTAACTGCTCAACTAATTTTTGAAAACGGATTGATAGCAGCTTTCTCGTAAAAGATGTGATCTACACATTTTATAAGAAAGATATGTCGAATAAATATTTGAGGAAGTTTAGCGTATATACTTGTTGGTATTTCAGTTCTACTAGTCCTCTTGACCGTTTAGCTTATACTCTAATAGCAAGTGGTGTTGAACGCTCACTGAAATTTTGACAAGGAGGTTTTGCAGGAGTCATTTCAGAGAATATAAAGCTCACCCGACTAGAATATAACTATAAGTGTTCTTTCTGATAGTTAGATAGTAAGTTCAGCATCTTCCCGCGCTACGTTAGCTAGGTTGATCTTAACTATTGGTTGATCTGAATTTGTAGATTTTCTAGCTCCACCAAGTTTCGCGAGGCATCAGATTAGTCATCAACTCCACATAGTTGTACAGTTCCATTGCTGGTTCCTGCACCTTTTAGTTAATAGTTGTAGAGTTGAAATTCGGAGTCCTAGAATATCTTTCCAGTCTACATTTATAGTACAGTTATAGAGTTGAAAATTTGAGTAGAGTATCCCTCCAAAAGACAGATTTTTTTAATTCTCTCGCTGTTCCAGTGGTTCAAACCTTCGGAACTCCTTCAACGGCCGTGCATATCAGGAATATTTTGGAATTCCTGACCAGGCACTTGGCTTTTTGCAGTCCTACTTTATCAAACTTGTACTTTGCCATTGATATAATAATTCGCAGTGTCTCTAAAAGTTGACCCCTATGAGTGATCTATATTGTTTGTCTTAGTATCAGCTCCCCCCGTAAGCAAGATTTTTTATAGCGGCAGTGCTTTAGTATGAAACACACAGAAAACTCAGGAAACATTTTTCCATGCTTTATTAGCGATCTTCTTCATTATTATACGAGTTGTCTAGTTTATTCCATACTGCAGAGTTTACAATTTACATGGCCTCAGTCGTCTGGAGTGGGACCTTTGTTTGTCTAACTTTTCATGGTGGCATGTAACCGAGCTAAGTTCGAGGTGTTCTATGAGGTTGTGCCTGTTGCAAGAGTGGGCCAATTATCAAGCATTCAACATTTTACTCATTATATTTGAGGTTTTTATGCTGTTTTTAATTTATCGGTTATTATTGTATTGCAGTTTATCGCGTTTCACGAGCATGCTGGGCATGATGGTGAGGATGTTATTAACATTAATTATCAATGTAATTACCAAGTCGTTATGACCAAAGTTGAGTAGCAATTAGAAATGACAACAAGACATAAATTGATATTAACATGGTCAGAGTTACACTGATTAGACTGATTACTGGTGGCATATATTATTATTATCCCATTGACATGTCAAAATTTGAGCGCATCTGTCAGAATTACGGATATTATCTATCACAATCTGGCTAGACATAACGCTGCAACTGGTGTCTCAGTTGACTTGTTGCCCATACCAAGATTATCATTAAATATCATTCCTGAATTCTTGATCCCTGAACTCTTATAACATTTGCAGACATTCTGTTGGGCAATCATCTCACATGATGACTGATTGGTTGCCAGCTGAACATGATTACTGATTGGTTGCACACATGGTTACTGATTGGTTGCCAGCTGAAGAAGTCGGGACCCTTCAAGGCAGTGGCTGCAAGTCTTTTAATCAATAGAGCTCCTGCGAATATAGTGTCCTCCTTCTTGATTCCCGGCGAATATTATTATTATTGCTTGATAATTATGATGTGAGAAAAGAAAGGTTTCTAACCTTTTTGTTGACGCGGGTTTGGATGATCCATGGTTCGCCTTGTCCGACTGGACAATGTTAATATAAATTCTTCTGATGTTTTAAAATTATGCCTGATGTTTTAAAATGACCTGAACAAACTTGAACGGGAAATTGCCTAAGCAGACCATGTTTAAAGTTGTGTTCTAATTTTTGTCGACTCAGCATTCAGCAATCAACACTGCACTGCCGGGCAAGTGCTAACAAGAACCAAATCATTAGGACGCGATAAAATTTTCTTTGTTATCTTCTTTCTCAATTTCAAGATTTAGCCTCTTTGTTAGTTCAGTCGTAGGTGCTTTGCTTCATATCCTCTCCTTGTAATATATCTAGACCGATCATTTCAATCCTTGAATTATTAACTACCTGTTAAATATAATTTCACTCCCGTCTATATCTCTTAGCTGGTTAACAACTACGACAAACCACGCCCATACCACTGGATCAGACTGGAACACTGCACTTACCATAGTTTCAGTTTAAGTAGAAAAGTGAATTTTAAGTATAATTATGTTTGTACATACTTACATATATGCACGTGCAGCAGTGACCGTAATTCAGTCCCCGTCTACGTGCATATCATTCAATTTGCACTAGACCATGTCAGTGGCTCCAGATGTTACGTAAAGTTCTCTGGACGGTTGAACAGCGTCTATCTGTATCTAGAACACGTGATTATCATGAATAATTTGCAGTTGTTAAGGTCACGCCTCAAGGGTTGTAGTAGTTGGGCTGCTGTTTATATGCAGCATGTCGACGTATATAACTTATCTTTGTGCTGATGACCGGTGACCCAAGACTCGGTCTATTTATGAGAGTAGGTCCGATTGTAGCAATTTGGGCATGCTAATAGTAATAGAGGAGAAGAGCTGGAATTCCAGTGAGGAGGCTAGACCGGAGATATAATGACCTAGTTTTATGGGTGCTGATTACTGGTGATCAATAGTTATATATAACGGCTGGCTACCCTGCCCATTCATATACTTGCTTGTCCGGGCCTCCTACAGCAATGCCAATATGCTTATCGTGTAATGATGCTGAGGTTGGGCCGCTAACACAGTACCATTTGACGCCGACACAGTACCATTTGACGCCGACACAGTACGATTTGACGCCGACACAGTACGATTTGACGCCGACACAGTACGATTTGACGCCGACACAGTACGATTTGACGCCGACACAGTACGATTTGACGCCGACACAGTACGATTTGACGCCGACACAGTACCATTTGACGCCGACACAGTGCCATTTGGCGCCGACACAGTACCATTTGACGCCGACACAGCACCATTTGGGCTTATAGACTGGAAAGCCCAGGTACTTGTGGTGCTATGTCACTACAAATTATAGTCTTAACTTGCAATATTAAATTGTATAGTTCTTTACGAGTGGTTAGCCACCTTTCTTGCAAAAATCATTCTAAAGGTTTTTTTTCTACTTGGAAAGTTAAGTATCTTGGCTTAGCTAACGTCAACAGCATTGTCAAGCATTTCATCAGGAAAGCAAACATTCAACTCTTAATTCAGCATAAGTTCAATTTGGTATCAGCACCGTAAAGTTTGCTGAAGCGCGGCAACTGGTTGGTAGTTGTCTTTTTCTCCATCTAGTCCCTGACACCGAACTATTTACCTGACTTCGGTAACGGAACGTCCTGGCACTCTGATAGGTGCTGATCTGCAGCATTCTTCTTGCTGATCTGGAAGAATGAGCCAAGAGTTGGGAACATGTTAATTATATAATAAATGAAACACAATTTTACATTGTCATATTCTGTATGTTTGAGGATTTTAGTTCTGAAAATTTAAAACCCGCTCGTAATTACTTTCTATAACCCTTCTCAGTTCACTGTAAGCTAATGACAGAAAATCGTCTATTACTGCAGAACGTCATGGTTCATTATGAAGCCCTATTTAGGACAATTTATCTCAGCTCGCAGACCCACGATGTGCTGTCATAACACTACAGAGATTGCTGACAATGCCCACACCAGGACATCAGGGCTGTATGAGTGGTGGGGTGGGTCGTCGTGTTTAGTCCAACTGTAGCTGAGATGTCTGCGTTAGAGACGACGGTCGATAACTTCACCCTATTTTGTGTGTCATTATGCTGGCTTTTTTCGACCTTCCGTCAGCCAGAACTTTTTACCCCCAGGCCCTGTGATATTTGGATATTTGACTTGATACTAGGTAACCCTATCCACCTTGATCTATAGGTGGTCATATGTATCCTGGAATACTATATCTCTCATATGATCGCTCTCATAAGTTTGGTGTAGGTACAATGTAATCACTTAGAGGGACGAGCAGTAGTACAGTACTTAGTAAGTACTTACTATTTATGACACTAGAATTTGGCTATTTTGTCTTATTAGTTGACATCTGCTCCGTATTTGGCTCCGCTGAGATTTTGTTTCGTGGCACAGATATGAGTGGCATTTGTTATTCTTATGAGATCAAACTTCAAAGATTTTGTCGCACCGAGACTGCCGAGTGCCGCTGCTGTAAGGAATTAGATAAACAATAAATTATAGCCGATATATTGACCTGATTTCCTGATTTGTTGTGCCTCTTAATCGGCATATCCTTACAAAAGAAATGTGATTTCAAGCTTTTCATTATCATTATGATTATTGTTAAGCAGGAAGACAGCTTATTCCAATCATAACATGATGGACTAGAACGATTGCAAATTTGTTTGAGTAAAGGCGGTCATGACTTCGCCGAATTGCAATGTCGTAATCAATGCTTAATTCCCAGTCGGTTTTCATTACAGCTCGTTGACTTTATTATCATGACATGTGCAACTGTAACTTATCAGGTTATGTGCAGAAAGGGTAGAACGGCCTGGGTTTATATCTTCATGTCACGATTTATTTATTTATGTATACTCGCGAGTTGTGCCGTATAATTTGCTAGTGCTCAGGCTAAGCTCACTTAGGCTTGTTAATTTAAGGTAAAGAATTGACTTTGAACGTTATGTGAGAAGTTTAGAGTCATTAAGGCAGCATGTGTACGACTATAGTTATAATATTACTATTATGCTATTATATTATTGCTGTCTTCTCACCATTTCGATTATCTGTATTAAGTGATGTATCCATGCACTACGCCCATGAAATTTCTTATTGTTTGGAGTAGCAGTGGATGAATACTTGATATTTAGAAAACTGTTTTAAAAGATTGCATCTCAGTAGTCGTACAGAGATAAACAACATCGAAACTGTGTAATTGTACCGGGCCACCACCTGCTAGCCTTACTTTCTGATCAATAATACTGAATAGAACGTTTTCCAAGAATGGTTACTAATTATCAGTATCCAATTTTTCAAGTCCCTATAAATCCTATAGACGCCATCGGTTAACGTAAAAAACCAATATTGATTACTGTGAGCTATCTCAATTTTGGTAACACATAGATACAATCGCGATGAAGCCTCAACTTTGCTCAGTAATGAAGATATTGATTAATGAACCCTTATCGAAAATTGTGTGCCCTATAAGTATAGGAAAAAAATTGATGAAAAAATGGTTCAGGTGGCCCATTGACATAAAGTTCAAGACTTAGCTGCTCTACTAAGTTTCTTCCTCTGGTAATAACTCTAAAGTCTAACTCGCACAGTTCTCATAACAACATTAACCGCTCAGAGAAGATTGATTGAAAACCCCGAGAGGTACCGCTTTACCACTTCGGGCACTCAGAACAGAATAGATAAGAATAATCGTAGTATATTTTTATCGTGTGATTATCGTGTGATTATCGTGTGATTATCCTGTGATTCACATAAAAATGTTGCTGGGTTGTAAAGGTGCATCATATGTCACATTTAATCAACGTCTGGTTGTCTGGATTCACCATCTCGAAGGACTGCATATATATATAAATCCGTGAGTTAATTATAACTCCTAAGCTTGTCCTGTATATTGGATAGTCAATAGTGTTCCGTATGTTATTACCTTACAATTTGACAACCGCGCCGCCCTCGATCTCTGTATATCAATACAATTCGGAGCTCCGAGCCTATGTTTAACCAGTGGTTATGTCTTGTCTGCATTGTTAGAATTATGTCTACATTCTGCAAGTATTTAGCTTCATTATATTCAATATACGTTGCGGTAACTCGGACGACGGACATGCAGTATTATTTAAGCAATGTCACCATTCTAGATGTACCCACAAATTGGTTATTATTTGTTAGCTTCAAATCCAGATTTGAAGTGCAAGATTGCTTTAAAAATTAGCGTAGAATCTTACTGAAGTGTATTATAACCATTGAGGGATAGTAAGCAAAGAAGTAAATTTTCAGTTTTTAAGCATTTTATGTTTCTTTTTCTTCTTTCTCCAAAGCATGCTGCTAATCGGTTTACTGATCGCCACGAGTACAAGGACTAATTTGAGGGTTTTCTATCCAAAATGTGATAAAATACGATACTATGTAGAATCAAAATCCAAATTCAACATTTGATAATTAAGATAAGCACAATAATACCAAAGTAAACCAAGACCCAAAGCCATCCGATAATTGGGGGCTTGGCGGTAATTTTTATTGTTTTTAGGAAATATGAGGTTTTTGTTTATTATTACATTTACGGGATTAATGTAATTTTTCAGCGAAAAGTTTCA
Source organism: Mnemiopsis leidyi (assembly GCA_000226015.1). NCBI lineage: Eukaryota > Metazoa > Ctenophora > Tentaculata > Lobata > Bolinopsidae > Mnemiopsis > Mnemiopsis leidyi. The sequence continues at coordinate 292,754 of JH152693.1, read as the reverse complement.
AGTAAGTGCAAGCGTTGCTATCAATACGGCTCCTGGGGCCAAGTAGCTTCAATGCTCGGTATTCCTTAAAACTGAGGCTGGACAAGCAGATGTGAAATTAAAGTCAACGAAAAACTCATTAACAATTTTTTGTTGACAACCTTCTGTCGCGGGCTTCACGTGCTAACACATATCAGGTCCAGCAGATAAATTCCAGACACGCATTCCCTGTTTTAAATAAAAAATGATGTAAATATTTCATTTTGGAATTTTATTTAAAATTGGTCATTTGAAATTGGTTGGTTAAAAGCTTGATATCCTTAGACAACGGTTCCTACTCCAACCCACGTATTCACATGTTCTTATCGAGTAGGGCTGGAAAGTTAAAAGAACTTTATAACTGTCACGTGACAAGTTGTACTATCTCCCATGAGATGTTAACTTCCCTACCTTGTACACCGTTAAAGTCGTGATACACGACTAATTAAATCATAATTTGAGCTTCACAGACCATTATTGTGAGTGTGACTTAACGAATTACGATAGACGATAATTGCTTCACTCCTAGTTCATTGTTTACAGTTTTTAGTCAACCTCATTGAACTCCTGCTGTGTCATCAAAGCTGTAAAGATATAACGAGACGGTTCGAATTTCGATGCAAATATGTATTATTCAGTCTCTCGTTCCCCACTTTCCTCAACAATCATCTCCCCTCTTGAATATATGCATTAAAGAATTGTACCATATTTTCATTTTTTGGACGCTAATAATTTGTTTGGGGCATGTTCAATGTCATTAGAGTTGTCTATTCGCGGATCAAATTTGGCCTAAACAAGTTGGCCCAATGACTTAAGCTGCGAAAATAATTCATTAACGATAGTTGACAGAAGTTTCACAAGATAATGTATCATGAAAACTCTCTGTCAGCAATCGGTCTGAAATAACCGTTTGACAGCAATTCTGAAATTACCGTTTGACCGACAACTAACCGAATAACCAATCAGCAGGTTCTATTAAGTTGTCGCCGTCCCTTCGGTTATACACACTCGCACCTTTATTTCTTTAGTTCTCACCTAATCAGACCGATTACCAGTTTAACATGAAATTTTAGGGCCCATTTTGAATAATTTTTGCGGCCTATTCACAAATGCTGAGCGACTTGGTAGCTGGTTAGTGTTCACTGCTCGCAATTAGGTGAGTAAGCAAGCACCGCTGTCCAAATTTTGAATCGCTTTGAAGCCAGTCACAGCTCGTACACTTGGATATTCGTCTACGATGCATTAGAAGTTCTGTGAAATCTGTTACAAAAATCTGTGACGAATTAGCTATCCAAACTTTTGTAGCTTAAGAGAAAGTAGAAATCAGTGTCTGGTTGGCAATATTTTAAACTTATCAAATACTGCCATATCTACCCTTAAATTGATAACTCATGCACACTCCTGGTAGTCCAGACTCCAGGTTATTCGAAAAAAAGGACCTGGAGAAAGTCTTCTGATCCCCAATCGCTCTACTTAACATAATACAACGACTTTACTCGAAGTCAAAGGCGACTTAACTAAATTTTGTAAATTAAGTAAAAAAATTAAGTAGATGAGGACCGCGGCCTGAGCTCAAAATTACGCGGGAAGCCAAAATATGAATGTCTAATTTGTTAGATTTCTAAATTAACCGCTTGAAGCAAGATAGTTGTACTTGTCGATTTTTATGGTAATTCGGCAATTCACAACTTTGGTGTTTAAGATACCCTATTGACGTTTTGCCATTGAGCTTTATTATTTCACTTCATGGAATCGCTGTTTTCAATTGAGCAACACTGAAAAAGTGGTAAACCTAGAAAATTGCGCAATTCCATGCTTGATTGGAAATGGGAAGCCTATTCTCTATCAAATTATCCAATCACCGTTTTGCTGGTAGGCAGAAAAGATCTGACTCAGAACTGTTATTATGTTTCCTTGCTGCAATATTTCCCGGTTCATTACACAGGAGAATTATTTGTTGTGCTACTGTTCGAGCACTAAGAATGATGAATTGCTCACTTGGATAATTAATAGAAGTCAGATTAATTTTAATGGAAGTCAGAATTTGTGGGAAGGAGTCGGAAATTTTCAAAATTTTGAAATCTTATTTCTTGATATTCCATTTTTATTAGTTCTGCCCTTACGGTTCACGTAGGCCAAATGGGCTCACATGGTTCATATTGAAATCAAGTTTAACGTCTTCTGAAAATGTAAGCTTTATCAGTTTACGTTGATGTTTTTGTTGAACAGAAATTGTATTAAAGATTGTATGTATCAATCCATAATTATCAATCAATAGTTCTATTACTAAAGTTCTTATGTAAGAGTAATGGAGTGCATTATTCTGTTGAAAACAGTTTTTAACACGTCATGCCATTATTTGTTAAACAGGATCGTTTAATGATGTTTGATCATTTATCTCGAATCAACTTTCGTTTATAAGTATTTACCAATATGTCAAGTTTCTCTCGTCATTCTGTCCTCGACTTCCAAATTTGGTTTTGCTTTCGATTATAAATTTTTGGACATTTCATCTGACAAGTTTCAACTAGCAATTATGAGATAACGTCAAAAAATTTTCATCTAACTTAAATTCTAAGTCTATAAACGGAAGATAAACTCTTAGCTGTTCAGGTAAACCACATCAACCGTACTTTCCCCACCAAGCTGTTGAATTAATCTCGCTCCGAGGTTCTTGTAAGTGATTCGAAGCCATTTTCACTGCGCTCCGACTCAGGCTGTAATATGTCAACTCCAGACAAATCGAAAACGATGATTGCTAAGCTCGCTGTATTACGGGACAGCTTGTTTCGTTCACGCAAATAATTCTTGCTATAACGTCAGTCCACTAGCTCAAGCTGTTTTTACAGTAAAGCAGTAAGTGAACGATTGATTTGTAGATACTAGGAATATTCTACTTATATCATATCTAAACATATATAAATCGGTCCCAGCACTTATATTCCATTGGTTTAATTAAGTATTACCTCATGTCTCTGCCCCCAACTCTTACTTGAGTACTTTTCGTAACACCTTCTTAGATTTTCTTTCGGCGTCTTTAATATCAAATTCAATGTTTAGAGTTAAGTAACCATGATGTGGTAGCATCCAATCATTTGTTGACTACAGCAAAAATTAATGCTGTCAAATTTAGTATTACTAGTACATAGATGGAACTTGTCGTGAGAATGAGGGTAGGAAAAAAGCCTCGTGTTTACCAGCTGGAGTAACTATCTGACGAGATCGTAGCTAAACTGATAAACAAGTCTTTGATCAACGACAGTTTTATTTGTCGTCACTAGTCGTATCAGAAATAATTATAAATGTTGACCTTTAGGTCGTATCGTAGGACTGAATGACACCTCTCAGCTCTTTCTAACAATCTACTTTATTGGAATTTACTTTGAAAGTTTTAAGCTTCTTTTTCAGTTCATCTAGATTGAAGATTCTTAATCTTGGAAATCCTTTGTAGCACTCGTCCTCTTGGCTTCTGTTTATCCGAACAGTTGCTCGAAATGAGTATTTCAAGAAGGGGTACACAGCAGTTTTTCTTCGATAAATTAGACGCTGACCTGCATATTTTAAGAGATATTACACTCGCTGACAGGTGTTATATATGTTTTGAAAAGGAAATCATGATTACCTTTCCAATAGTCCTATTTGATACGAAGTTCGATTTAGTTTAAATACTTTTTGTCGCTTTTTTGCTTTTATTGACCATGTTTAGTTGAATTTGTACGAAATTTTATTATAAATTCAGTTATGCTAAGTTATAAATTAATGGATTCAGGAAAAATGAAGTGAACTGTCTTAATTAATGGATTCAGGAAAAATGAAGTGAACTGTCTTGAGATTTAACACACTAGTCTTCTAACTTGCTTCGGATGTCCTATGAAGCTTATTCCATTTTTTGGGATAAAGCCTAATTTTTTAAGTTGGCGGTATCGGCAATGTTGAAATAGTTTGGGCTGACCGTCAGGTTTCTCGAAGTTGGACCAGACTCTGAAAAACCACTCGAAAAATGACGATAACGAGATGATAAGCGGCCTGCAGTGCCTTAGTTAAGAAGCCAGCCTGTTTTGTTGAAATGAACGCTCAAGTGCTTCAATAATTCAGACAATTGAGGTATTGGACAAATTTAATGATAGCTAGGTTTCGCCTCCGTACTTGTTCTTAAAACACGTAAATTGCGATTGTTAGTCAGCTGAGCAAGCTGCATGGCTTGCCAGTTCATTTAAATAAGGAATTAACTGTCTGAGACAGTTAAAAATTTGTTTACTGTCTGTCAGCCTAGCTAGATCAGCTTTGCAGAGCCGAATTTTGAAACTGATTCCGGAGATGAGGTAGCTTTGTTGTGCGCTGCTAACAGACCGTGCAATCAACCATTATCGTTTTTAGGAATCATCGTGTCACGACTGCAACTAGACCATTTATAAATGACTTAAATGCATGCAAGGCTACTAGCTTGGCTATTTGTTTTTTACTTCCAAGAGGGTATCACTTTTGAGTTTTGATTTTTAGAAGTTTATTTAGAGTTGCGTGTAAAGTCCACTTGTCTTTTAATTTTCGGTTTATTGTTTTAAATTTCACTAAGTGGGTACATAAAAGGTCTCAAATTTACTTTGATAGGAAATTTTCTAGTTCGTTTCAAATCATTAGGGGTTTTAAGTCGAAATTAGTTGCCTACCTGCATTCATTGTACTAATAAAACTTTGAAATTGCGATTCAATTAATTTTCTGCTCTCTACACTGTTTACTATATACACTATGATATAATATGAAGTTACATAACGAGTAAGTGTGAAGTAACATGATTTACGCCTCGAGCGTAGCGAGTGGCGTAAATCTCATTATTCATCGAAGCCGAAGGCTGAGTTGAATAATGATATGTTTTTAACGAGGGCGGAGCCCGAGTTAAAAACATGTTGTTACTTTGCACTTATGAGTTATGTAACGATATTATTTACCAAGTAAAATTTGCAGATAGTGCGGGCAGTTGCTAATGATAACAAGGAAAAAGGACGTTCTCTCGCGTATTACTAATTTTGAGCAGGCCTCAGAGTCATGTAACGATATTATCTAGGAAGTAAAATTAGCAGGCAGTGCGGGTAGTAA
>JH152693.1:269610-287066 GCA_000226015.1 Mnemiopsis leidyi | reverse complement strand
AGGGTGATGTAATACGGTGATGTAATACGAAAAAGGGTGATGTAATACGAAAAAGGGTGATGTAATACGGCCATAAGTGTGATGTAATACGAAAAAGGGTGATGTAATACGACAACAATGTGCAAATACCACGTTTTACTCAACCGGTATAATAGCATCACGCGGTAAATAATAGTTTTTATATATCAAATTATGTAGTTTCAATAGGAAGATTGCAAACTAAAGTGCTCAACAAAATCCTGGAGCATTATACGTGACAAGATAAACGCACTACTTTGAACTAAGGTAGTGCGTCTATCTTTTCACGTAAAAAATATATATAATAATTTATATAACACATGAATGTGCACTTTCCGGCAGAATTCTATATTTATCTTTGTATGAATCTATACAGTACAAATCTATGTAGTACTAGTATAATAAGTGGTATAGTGGAGAACCTTTATAACGTAAAGCTAATTATGTAAACAGCAACAATTAGGAGAGTTGGCTCGGTAATTAAAGTATGACACAGTTGTCCATAGCAAACATGGGTCACGTGGTACTGTTTATTTTACTTTATGAGGTCATTATGTGATTATCTTTGTATTTTGTTCTTCCTGATAAGATAGGAAACTACGAAGATTTAATAATCGTACAGTCATTATCGATAGTTAATATTGAATTCATTTACTAACATCTTTGTTGATATAGTCCGCACTCAACATTCTGATCGGGTCTCAGTAGAGTTGCAAATCCAGTATCCCAGGAAGGAAACTGTGTATGGATATGTCTGCAAGCTAGTGTAATTGTGTTTGTAATCTGAGGGTACCTATCCCGGGCTGCGTCTGCAAGGTCTTACTCTTTTCTTGTTGACAGCGGTCCTTTGTCCGATGTCTGATGTCTCATGAACATTGAACATTTAGCTCGATCATACTAGTCTCAATTAAAGATCTGTCTTGCTCCGATAGCAGAATAATATGGAAAGATATTTTGGAAAAGTGCTTATTTTTTACAAACAATTATTGTGATTAGTTTCTCTGAAATAATACTTCTCATATGGTTGGCAATCAAAAAGCTTCAACCAAATCTATTATCTATGATTAGCATAAAAAAATTTAGTATTACCTTAATACAAAATGTAACTTTGACAGATAATCGGGCACAGTTTTCGCCATGTCAATTCCCCCCAACATTTCCAATTACGGTTGAAGCAAGAAACCGTGCACCACAATGTATACGTCTGTCTGGTAGAGCAGCTCTGCAGTCTACATGACCTGAAGTTTCCTGGTAACAGCTGCAGTACCGCCGAACTGCATGACCAAACACAACAGTGTCACTTTCCCCGCAACCCGCAATTATACTCCACCTTCTTCACATTTAGCTTCTCTTTCGTTCGTTTTGTCCTTTTTTCGAGCTTTTTTCGAGAGCTGCGTTATCGCTCAGGCAGAAAAGTACAGCCGATTCGATTTAAAAATTATATCACCTGGCACTGGAGCAAGGAATGATTTGCGGCTAATTGTTGTAGTCTTGCCTTTTTCTCTCCAAGAATTTATCGATATAAATGGTCACGTTTAGATTCGGGAATAGGTTGGACGTAACTTCTTTAGAACGCTCTTTCTCTCGATCTTACGAGTCACCAGATAATAGATATTGACTTGGCTACGCGAATAAGAATCATTTTCTAGTTCTAGGATAACTTTTCTAGTTCTAGGATAAATTTTTTTCAAGTGTCCTTCTTGAAACTCTTTTATTTCGGACTTGGTACGTTTTGAATATTTATATCAACAAGTAACTTGGCACAAGTAGATGATAATTAGTTTTGAATATCACGAGTAACAAATTTTAGATGTTGCATAATTACCTACCTCCGAAACTATTGAACTATTGTCAACAAACAAATTTGACCTTGATAGCCAACGAAAAGACATTTAGAATAAATGGACTGCCAGCTTAAAACAGAGTTTAGGACGACCCATATAATTAACCAACTCAATCTTATCAGCTTCTTTTGTTTGTTCCAAACAGATTCCAATCTACTTCACTACTAGCAGCGGCGATTATTTGTTGGTTTGATATCTTTTGTGTCGGCAAACTAAACCATGATTGTTTCAACTCCAAGTCAACGTGAACATTTTTGGTTATAGCTGTGCCTCGGTCTGCCATTTATTCGAGTGATATATATATATATATCAAACTGTATAACAAACGTTGAATAGCTCTAGGGAGCATCTTCAATATCTGGTCAGTGCATGACAAACTTAAAACAATTCTTTCCACTTTGTTCGTGTCTTAGCAATATCTCTAAGCATATACATATCATTTAAATTTTCTAAATTAAAGCCTCTATTGCTAAGATCGGTCTTGATAGTGTTAAATAAATTTATCTGGTGTCTTCCTAGTCTTGGCTTAGATTGACACCCATCAACGGAATAAGTTAGTGCTACAGCTGCTGGACTGTTTTCTGGCAACCGCAACACATGCCCTAACATTGTCCATCTGGCAAGGTCAACTAGCTATCAGTCAATGGTATAACTTCACATGTCTTGTAGAGGGTCTTGTTTGACATGCAGTGTGGCCATCTGACGTTGAGTATTGACCTAAGGTGATGTCTGTGACAAATGTTAAGTTTTTCGAAAATGTGTTTTGGTGCCGCCCAAGAGCAGGATCCATACATAATAACAGAAACAACTTGAGCTTCATAGATAAGTAGTTTTCTTTTAAGTGATATTTTTCTGCCTTGTAGCCAGATCTTATATATCACGTTTAAAATATGTTACCAGTCGTCGTGGCTGATTGGTGATCGGCCCGCCTTGAGACTGTGGTTCGAATGTTGCTTTTATTTTAGATAAATGACAACTATGTGTGTCAGGGTGGAGTGCATAGTTGTCATTTGTTTAAAATAAAAGTTCAATGCAACATGCGAATGTTTCGATTTAATAAGAAATTGTCGTGGGGCGAATGTAGTATAGTTTAGCCCTGATAGAATTTATCAACCTTTCTTGACATAAAGAACTATTCTTGACGACTTAGGTATAGATATCCTGCTTAAAGTATAAGTACTACAACAACAGCGCTTTCTAGTAACGTTAAAGCTAAAAAGACAGTTTTTGATTGTCCATGAAATTACCGTGCCGCATGGTCGTTTTTAGAATTATTTAGCGATTTTTGACCGGCATAGTTCATTTCGACATAACAAGGATTATTCAATTTAGTTGTTGGATTAAGCATTGTGTTAAGAAAATTCTCAATTTAGAGGCACTTAAAATGTTCCGTGAGTTTATATTCTATTAGATGTTGTTTGAATTATAGAATTTTATTATACCGCTCGACGCAGTCATTAGGCGACGTCCAGGCAAACTGAATTAATTCGCTTGTTTATGATTCCAGATTCACTGTTCCATGGTGCTGAAAGTTGGCTGTATAGAAGTTAGACTATAAGTATAATTAATTATTTAAGCCACTCAGAATCAGCATCCACATTTTAATTAGACTTTAAAGCCACTTTAAAGCCCTGTAAAAAGTTAGAATACATAGGCACAAGAACTGCAAATTTTTGAATTAATCTCACTTAATTAATTCGCTGTTTGCGGTTTGGGATTAGTTGGTGATACGTTTGTCAACGGTCGAGCTCACTAGTTGTAATCAAATAAGGGCATCGAATTAGATGAGTTAAGCTTGTTTGCAAATTAATCTGACGTTTACTACTAGATACTGTATATCTATAATTGAAGGTGTGATTTGGTGATTATTATCAAATCATTTCGTCAATCCGCAATCGCTGATATTGTTGAAGTTAACGTTGTCTTTAATAATCAACTTGCTCTCTTTCATAATATTACTGAAATGCACCATCTCAATTCTAATTCGACCTCGTTCCCTTTACAAGCATGTATACCTGTATCACGAGACCGTCGGTAAATCATAGAATCGAGGTATTCAGTGAAGAATATGCATTTATTTAGTATTCTTGTCCAATGATCGTGGCTTGTTATAACTCCTCCGAAGGATCTCTCTCAAAATGACCAGGTCAGTGACCGTGCCGCGCCGACACTTGGTCCCGTTGTGCTCAATACCTTGTTGGGTAGTTCCTTTGTCGATCTATCCATTTATAACAAAGATTTGAGTTCCCCAGACCCAATATGTTCACTGTTCAGCCTTTTATTTCTTGATAATCAGATGAGGTGCGCCGTGCGGCATCCTAACAAACAGGGCTTTGTTAGCGCCGAAGTTAGTCACTGCGTGGAAATGAACCAGATCACATTTGGTTTGGCACGCGGAATGGCCAGTAAAGAAATTTGGTGCAGTGATATTGATATTAGGATAATTAGGTAATTGATATTGGTGTTTTTATTTGAAGCTATAACATCATTTTAGTTTTTGATACATGTAACGGTAACTTTAGTAATTATAAGGCCTTTGATCTACAGAAATGACCGCGAGATCGCAATCGGCCAATCGGCAATCCCACCCTCGGAGGCCCCCTTAATAGTTTACACTGATTAGTAATTGATCGTTATTGCTTTATCAATTGGTTTAAGTGATTCAAAATTACAAAATCAATCACAGCAATTTAGAAATTCCAAGTTTACTTTCTACTTCCGTCGCTCTGTTTCCACGGTAGACGTTTCCACGGTCCAACTCTGCGCTTGCGGCAGCTGTGTGTAAAGTGCATTGCCTCCTTATATCATATCTTAAGATCAACAATTCTAGAAATATTAATAAACTAATAACAAATAACATTAAAGAATTTGTGTTAGGCAAATGCCTATTGCCTAATGCTATTATGACAATAATATTGCGCGATTACTTCATATTATTGCCTTAATACGTGAAGCTGCTTTTAATTAATACTTTAATTAATACTTTAATATAAGTAGTATCTCAATAACTGACGCAACCATTAATTGTTGGAATATATGATATGCTGCACAGATGATATAAGACATCTTACTTTAACCTTAAAACTAATAATATTTTTGTGTTGTAGAGACAATACTATTGTATAACTTCTGTCCTTGTTTAGGAATTAAAGTTTTATATCCGACAATTTTCGAATCCTTCGTTGGCAATGATACCATTTACCGAAAAGACAGCCCAATCGATTACTCGCTGCAAATGTATTAAGTATTGTTTGTTTTCAACGTGGTTCAGTAACTTGAGCAGCTTATTTTAAATGTATTTTGAGCATTTAATCAGAGAACTAGTCGACCTCCATTTCAATCCGCCAGCTGTTTTTATATCCGGCAAGTGGTCAAGAAAACAGTCGACACATTTGAAGACTGGAGTTGGCAGTTACTCGATAGATTTGTTGATCGATCGTTTTATATTTGCCAAGAATTCAAGATTCATAGTCTAAAAATTCTCAATACGCAAGTTAGTAACAATCCAGGTACTTGCCAGATGTGGCCTAGCTGGCCTGGCGATAACTTTGTTTCTTTTTAAGCGCATATGTTCTTTTAAGCATAATTCGGCCCTTCATAATACAATGATCTTACAAGAGAAGTCACTTCAAATATCTGCCTACGTGGCTGCATCTTTCATTGAGCGACATATTTGATGTTTTACTTTTAGCTATCGGTGGGATGTTTCATGACTAACCACAACTGCACTAATACAAGAATACAGAACTACGTAGAGAGATCTATGTTTTGTTGATATTATGCAATATGAGAATATGCATTGATATAACCATAATTCTATATAGTACTATAGTACTAAAATACTATACTATGATACTCGAATACTATTAGTATTAGAGTATAAAACACCGCGCCTCCTATCCCTGAAAAACGTTTTCCTACTCTTCTTTCTTATCGGCTTCATTTTTCCCTCTCTGGTCTTCCCTGTTATCCAATTCATCATATAATACTGTTTAAGCTGCGAATAAGATTTATCTTGTAAGCTCCTGCATGGGTTACCTGACAGAATGTAGTGATCGCCCTAAAAATATGACCTGATACGCCAGACTTTTGAAAAGAGTCATTTGCACTCCATATGCACCTGGAACTGAGCAATAAATGTAGCCGCAATGAAGTTACGATAACAGAGGTAATATAAAAACTCGATGATCTGTCTACGAAGTTGGAACTTAACCTGTAAATTTATTTAACCGGCGATAAAAATGCTTGTAAACGTTAACCAACCTTCTCCTGAGTCTCGACCACTAACTTCATTGTTCGCCTTCTTCCTATAATCTGCAGTACCGGATATTCCCAGTATATGTATCCCTGACCAATGAGTTTGACGGATCCTGTCGTCTCTTGATATATCTTCATGATACGACATCACACAGTCAACATAGAATCAACTTTGCATTCCGCTGTATCTGTCCCAAAGATTGGTTTGGCGGCGGATCGGCGGATCGCCGACCGTCAGTACCGACTACCTTAGTACTGGAGAGGGATGTGGAGACAGGTATAGGAGATAGAGATTACGATCAGAAGCACCGTTAAATAAAAGCAAATAGCATTTGCTTGGAAATTTAAGGGGCCGAGGCGTGGGGGCTTATGATCAATGTTTGTGCCGTAATTTTTTGGGATAAAATTTTACCTTTGTTCTTTTGTTTGTGCCTTACCCAATGAATGGCCTCGAAGGTCTTAAGTGCATTCACAATGTTTGTTGAGCTTTATCTTATCGCTCATGACATTCGTCGAACAATATTTCATTATTCACGACTCCTTCAATAACAATATTGTTCGATAATAAGATTATATTATAGAAATGACATCGTTCATTAAGCATTCTTGTCGCCATCAATAGTTGATGAATAACAAAGCGATGCTTCTTTGTTTTATTAACCCTCGTTAAAAGGATTCAGTAAACATAATTTCGCTACGTCTTTTTGTTTAACCTACTTTTGCTCCGTTCAGCCATTACAGGTTGACAAGCCTGAATTAATTTAAAAACTTAGTTTTATGCCAGTCTGGTTAAAGATATGTTAACCATTGTTATTGGACAGTATTATCTCCAATGAAATTTTTTTATGTATCCACTTTCTACTTTTAGCATGATGTTTATGGTTAATTTACATTTCGGAATGGCGAATTTCGAGTCATTGAACCGACAATTAGTTGTGCAAGGGCTCTCCAAGAGCTTTTCAATTAACTCAACCATGTAGCTATAGAAACCTTTATCTATAGCTATAGAAACCTTTATGTAGCTTTATGTAGCTTTATGTAGCTATAGTAACCTATATGAGATAGTCTTAACAGCTATATTCTTGCCATGGACAAGTTAAACCACTAGAATTCAAAAACAATTTAAAATTGTGTTTCTGCAGTCTCATATTTGCAAATCAGGAAAACGATATTTTTGTCGAAATTGACTGACAGAATCTTTTCAACTCACAATTCTTGTCGAAATAAAGCTAAATTTTATTCAGACGTTAACAAGCTCTGAGAGCTTTATGACAGTACATGAAAGATTCGCACTATTTTTAAGGTTTTCCGCAATCACTTTTGTTCGAGATTATCGACTAAATGCTAGTTATAGTTATACTGCGTAGTGCGTGGTCAAATTGTTTTTGCGGATGAAATAACGAAACATATCTACCCTCACGTCACAGGTGGACCAGCGAAACCTGGGTTGACTCATTAAAAATTGAGACATGGGTCATATTTGGCATATCTTTCGGCAAACTGTCTTCCAGTAGTGTTATAAGTTTCAACCGCACGTGTCATTCATTGAGGCCTCAGCAAATTTTCATATTGGGAGACCTGAAAAGTCGTTGGATCTAGTCGTTTGGAATCTAGTCGTTGGAAGAGTGTAGGGTTGCAATATAACCATTTTTCCATAGATTGTTTCAGAACTTGTTAATGTACAATTGTCTGAATAAAATTGTGTGTAGTTTTGACTAAGATTCATGTTATGTATGGCTATCTTAAAAATGACTTTTCCTGGTTTGCAAAAAACAGGACCCACCGGCGTACCTTAACACCCTGGACAGTCACAACCACTGAACAGATTGTGGTATTTTCACCTTGAACCAACTTATCAACACCACCAAACCAACCCAATGCAAACGTTGGATGACCTTACTTTTACTCTGTGTCTCCTCGTGTTGAAAAGTCTAATCAACCTTTTGTATGTTGTTACCTCGAATACCTGCAGTTACATGTCACCCAAACCTTAGCCCCTTTACTCAAACTATGACCCCGTTCAAACTGGACTTATTGTCAATGTTAATGTAATCGGCTAATTGCTTTATTGTCTCTTGGGAACCGCCGAACCGCAGCCGCTGAAGATTTTTTTTTCGAAATCGTATCTCTTTCAATGGATTCAATTATGGGAGGGAGCTCTTTTTATCAAAATCAAATTAAGGTAAAATTTTAAATTTTCATACTCAACATGATTCTTTCGCGTATTGCCATGCTCAAAGAGTCAAATGGTCCAAACGGAATAAGTTAAATTGTAAATGCTTTGATTGTCTACGCAACCCGTTGTATGAGCATCTTCGTCGGGTCATATATTCGCAATCAGGAAATATTTTTGTAATTATATGCCGAATGTGACCTCCGCACTACATAGAAATTAGACATCGGTTAAATTGAAACTCGACGTTATTACTACAGCTATAGTTTGCTGGTCGTGTTTTAACGAACATAAAGCCTTGGAGTACAAGACTACTAGCCTACAAACATTCACCTTCAAGACGTAAATTAAAGGTGCAAAAAGTCGTACTAAAAGCCTGTGATAGCCCTTGACGCGTTCTATAAAGACCATTTGTCAAGCTATGCGCATAATTAGTATTACTTAAATTTTAATTTTCATATGGTCATTGGTGATAATTCCATCCTTTCAGTAATGTCATTATTCAATAAACAACTCGATTTTTCGTTAGTAATCGCTAAATGATCAAGAATTAGGACCTGCTAATATTCTTCTTAAGTACTAAAATCAAGGAAATTCATGCAGGATTTGCCAAAAATCTAACCAAAATCCAAACACAAACTTGTTGACAGTGATTAATTGCAGGTATTTCGATGCAAATTGAGCTTATTAGAATTAGACTTCGAGGTTCGTTTGTCCGGTTCATCCCTTCTTTTATTCAGTACGGATCATATGGTAGATGGCGTTACATAACCACTTAATGGCGTTACATAACTACTTAACTATGATCAGAATTAGCTAGAATCTACAGTCTTCTTTCAAGATGACAGGTAGTTCACAATGACTTTCAATGTCGTTTGGTTTCTTTTTTTAGTTTTTACTTCTGCGTTATTCCTAGTCCCATTACACGCTTTAAACCTAGATAGATTAAATACAGGTTCAATATGTTAATTATTCATAAATAGAAGAAAAAGAATTTGTTTGAGCTAATTTTAGCCTTTAAGCAGTAAAACCCATGTCACTGTTTTTGTATCAAAATATGCGATAGAACACGTTTGCGCAATCGTCAAACTGAATTATTGCACAAGCGACGTGAATTCAAAGATGTTTATTAAATTCTCAGACGAGATTTAAATTCTTTATCGGCAACAAAAATCAGTTAACAAAAATGTAACATCGTGAGCTGACTTGTGTCGGGTTAGCTACCTATTAGTATTGCTTTGTCCTGCGTGCGGCCTTATAATCCTTATTTGCGGGGCGGATCCTATGTTTACACTGGAGACTAACGCTTATCATAAGGTATAGGCCGACTGGGGAGGGTCGCTAACATAGTTGTTTTGTTGGTGTAACTGTTTGGTGGTCAAATATCGGCTATATCGTTCATTGCGAAAGGGGATGTGATATCAATTTTGCTTTTCGTCCAAATTGGCTTCAAAGTGTAAACTGTGATAATATGAATCATCAAAACTTGTAATTTTACTTTGATTGAGAACATTAAACCTACAAAATGAACATTTATAATTATATCGATCTAGGCGAAACCATGACAGAAACATCTACAAGCTTCACTTACTACTATAATTTTACTACAAGTACATGGACCCCAACAGAATACAGAGGTTACCACCTCTCTCCCGTGGCAGATCAGGTGGGAAATTTAACGAACATTTATCCAAATGTATTAAACCTTATTAAACTGTTTAAGTGGTTTAACTTTGAACGCAATTATTGCTTGATTCTAAATTCTAATACATTCACTGATTGATCCAGGTTCTAGGAATCCTGCTCCCAATATTCTCAACCCCGGGTATCTTCATGAACATGATGGTACTTTGGAACCTGTTTGTGAGGAAGAGTAAGCTGAACAAACCAACCCGCCAGCTACACGGCCATCTAGTCATCTCAAACTTGATTCTACTCGTGGTCTGTGTTCCTCCCATATCGTAAGTCGGGTAATTTGCTACTTCCCGAGTATATGCAATGTAGAACATATGTGCAGATTATTATTATATTTGCAACAAATCGAACTTCTCTACAGGGGTGATGTAGAAAACATCGGCTCAAGCAATGCATAATTAAGTTCTAAGCAACCCATAAAATTCTAAACTTGTAACGTATTTAAAACAACGTTCTTAGCACATTTAACAAGGAAGTAATCACCTATCAGGCTGATTCTGTATAACGGACGGGTAGACTACAAAAACGAGAGGGGTGCTGGTAGTAGAGTAGCTAAGTACGAGCTAAACAAAGTGTTTTGTAACATCAGCGGCTTTATCTTCAATGTGATGATGAGGATGACAATTCATATTAGCACAGTGTTAGCTGTCGATCGGGTGCTTGCAGGTAGCTGCTTGATACTGATTTAGAAGCCTAATTTTGCGATTTACTTAGTTACGACATACTATACTGATAATATGGACTGATGATTAATTGTCCACGGAATTTATATTTTATTGATACCCTAAAAATGCTAAAAATTCTACTATTTCAGTGCAGTTTCCAATATTTCACAAGTTCAGAATCCAAAAATGGGGCTACAAATGGTTGCTACTAATTATCTGGCTATTTAATCTGGGAACCATGGCAACACCCTTCATGGCTGACAAGTAAGCAGGAGTTTCAACATTTTTCACCGAACCACAAGCTCTCAATATCACTGCATTAACCGGGATAATAAAATATGAACCAGGTCATCCTTTAAACACGCTTAACTAATTAAATTTAACTAACAAAGTCGAGCACCTCAACTAACTTAGTAACTAAATTTAACTAACCAAGTCGCGCACCTCAGACTGTACGTACAACACGCGTATGAGTGTGTCTGTAACTGGAATCTGCAGTACACTGTACTGAGTAAGTTCAGACAGGACCAGAGGTTTATGAGGAGTCTGGTTATTTTGGTCTACTTCTTCATCCCCTTTACTCTAACCAACCTTCTCACCATCATCTGCTGCATCTGGGTAAAACTCTTTATTTTATTGTGTATTCTGTGAATTCTGATGATGCAAATATTAGACAGTTTATTAACAAATAGCAATTGAATGATTGAATCGGGGTTCGGAATCATCATTGTTGGACGATTAAAGCTTACTATGATTCATAATTTAAACACTGACAGGTCATTGTCTTGTTGCTGATGAAAAATCTGGTGATCAAAAAACGGGCTGAACAAAGGGAAGGTGCCAACAACAACGGGAAAGGTTACGAGAGTTTAGAGAATGGAAAACACGATGGAGACTTAGATGATAACAGTTATTGCCATGATCCAGAACTGCTAGATCCAAAATGCAAAACATCAAAAATATTGAAAGTAACACGAACTCTACAGTCACCAGTGGCGATGTTAAAAAAGAAAAAAGTAAAGTTATCGAATGATGTCAAAGTTAAGAGGTGAGGTTTTAATTAGGTCATTATTGGTTAATTGATCATTTAATTAATAAATTATTTAGTTCCTTACTTTTTACACAAAGATGAAAATCTGTATTATTGGTCACAATCCTTGCGTTCCATGAGGATTAACGATGATTAATAGACTTTTTTCAGGGCGTGCTATACTATGTTAATAGTGATGGCTCTGCAGCTGTTTTGTTACTCTGTTGTTCAGTTAATGGTGGTGGACCAGCTTCTCTTTCACGTTTTAAAGGAAAACTACTTTTCAAAGGTTAGATATGATTTTATGGCGTATCAACTAGTATCCACCAGTGTCAACTAGTATATCCACTTAAAGTTAATGTTTATACATTCATCTATAAAGGTTCGTTTTAAATTTGGGATATTATCATATTAAAACCTTTCCCATCTTTCAGCACACGCAGCACAACGCTGCAGTAGCTCAGATCTTTATCAACTACCCTCTCTACCTCCTTGTCTTCTCGATAGCCATCCCCGCTGTTATCCACTTCAGAATGACCCGTAACAGTACCGTAAATAAAGGTCCCAACAGTCGCCGAGGCTTCACTACCTGTAACACATCTTCTTCCCTGGGCGAGGGGGTATCTTTGAGTTGCTCCCGGAAGAAAAGCCGAGATAAGGATGACATGCAGCTTGCTAAGCCGGGCGAGACGGTTATTACTTGAACTTAGATCGGGACTGGTGTAGTCGTGAAGTATTACTAATGAGTCTCATAGAAGAATCTCATATTGTTTAAAATTTCTTGTTTTTTCTGAGTAGAGTAGCTCGGAGAGTCTATACTCAGAGAAAATAAGAAATTTTGAACAATCAGATTAGATCGAGACTGTGTCAGATAGGACTTGCTGCTGATTTTAACAGAGATAGCTACAAAGTGTTGTATTATTGTTTGTAATTCATGTGTTTTGTGTCGAGCATACACGTTAACAAGCTGCAACGTCATATGTGCAAATGAAGGAAATTGAAATGGGAATTATCGTGTTTGATAAGAGAAGAAGGGTTGAATTTGATCAGTTTAACTGCAACTGAGTTCAGAGAATGACTTTATACGATTTTTAAATTAACTTTTGACATTTTATGACTATATCCATTATTCGATTGACTTCACGTTAATAAAATTGCAGATTCATCAATTTTTAAAAAGTTTTATTGAAATTGTGTTTCTTTGATTGACATTTAAAACAGAACTTTGGGAAAATACTTTATTTATATAGTAAATATTCTCAACCTTTCGATCATGATCTTAATCTGATTTCTGAGTAGATTTCTGATAGTTGATAATAAGTGAATTAGTGCTCACTTACCAATACCATGATTTATATTGATTTCAGGAACTATATCATTTATGTTCAATGTTCATTCACCATGTTTAGATTTTGATCAAAAATAATGCTTGTTTAACAAAAACTGCTGATAACATTATTTTTCTATTTGTCCAAAATATCTATTTCTTGACATTCCACACATTTGGCATTTGCTTCTTGCACAACGCGACTTAGATAACTTTTTACAACCTCTAAAACCTTTGGTCGGTCCGAGGTGGAGTTGAATGTCAATTGTAAAGAAAAACACTGCAATCTGCAAATATCTGACTGTAGTGATGTCAATGATTATTGATTAATACTATGTGTGTACATGCTCAATAACATGGCGCATTACGTGGCGGCGTCAAAGAAGGGGTTATGATCAAAAATTGAGTTCAACAGATATCCAGAAAATACAACATGATACTGAAAACTGGTTGTAAATATAGGAATAGGTTATGGTATTAGGTGATAACAGAATTCAGAAAATTGTGGCGAGATCGTTTTCGAAGTTAGTTACATTTGAGAACTGGCCTAAATATTTTCATCGACAGTTAGTAGTCATCGACAGCTGATTTAGTCACCAGTAAACATTACATAACCTTTGCCATGGTTTTCAGTAATAAAACTGGCCTCGCTCTCAATCTTGAGTAAGTAAGTTTTTTAAAGAAAGTCTTCTCATAGTCTAGGTTTTTAGCAGAGATATTATGTACAAATCTGACCCCCTTTAAATCAAGAATCTTCTTAATTATTCTCTGAGATAATATATGAGTCGTGATAACTCACTGTGATAACGTGTCTAAAACAGTTTTACACTCTTCATTAACAGCATCCACAATTATTGTCGGCAGCTTATTTTTCCACTCGCCTATAGAGAGGTATAGTTCATTTTTGTACTCCTTTGTAAGCTGAATGTCGGGTATATGGGTCGTATCTAGCAGCTTGTAGTAAAGTTGGGAGAGTGAAGTCACGGGGCTGGCTGCGATCTTCTTGTAGTCGAACACCTGGGAGAAAGTTTATTAAGAAAATGTCACCATAAAATATAAGATACAACGACAGTATGCATTTAACCAATTAACCAACAGCCATTACATTGTTCGAAACCATCGGCCAGTGGTCTGTCATTGGGCTCAATTGTATTACTATTATCTGCATGGACATTCATGTTATGTTATAAATATGCCGACTACTGCCCTAACATATACACTGATCATTAGATTTAGATCAAATCGCGCCATACTCATACTCCTAGCTCTATCTCAGGAATAGGCTACTGGCTAAGGATTAAAAAAGTCAGAAGTTGAGCTACCAGAACAGTTTTAGGCCATTTCAAAGTTAAAGTTTCATTTCCCTCCCATATAAAAGTACCTGGTAGACATTGTGGGTGCTGGAGGTGTGGGAGGAGAAAGAGTCGACTCTAGCACAGAGCTGACCAGCAAACACCTGCACTTCCTCCTCAGTTATATCCCCGTCTTCCAACAACCGGGATATGATGGCTCTGGGATCTCTCCTCACGTAGGCGATCTCCATCGCTAGACTGTCAAGTACCGCTCTGTCGGAAAGTTACAGTAATACAGTTAAAGTAATACTATTACTAACTAATATAATAGTTAATATGGGGATGTCAATTGTATTGTCTGGCTGTGTGAAGTAACTTCACAATTGGTTTTCAAGATCATGAGGGCATGTCGAAATGACGAAATATAGTCATAAGAACTTGACAGGATATCTATAAATATAATTATAATCAGTTTAAGTTTAACCGGTGCATGCATGCTCATATTTATCAAGATGTATTACTATTAGAAAGGTTACTAATGGAGCGCTGGAGCGCTTTATCAACTTAAAATGAACTTACAACGACCAGTTTTCAGTGCTTCCCTCCAACACAGCCACGTGTTTGCTCATGCACTCTCGTTCTAGGTTTTCCGCCGTGAAGTTGCCCGTGTTACACTTGCCTTCAGGACAGAACTGAAGTTTGGTGTCAACTGTCATGAAGCACTGTCTCAAATCATGTTCATTTGACAGCTACTGCTGTTTTCGATCAGACAAATTGAGCAATTCGAATATGTTAATTATTTCTGTCTGATTCCCTAAGAAATCCTCACGTTAAACAAGTAAATAGCTTAACAGCTTGTAGTTATATCTAACTTTTAGTTGATCGCTACGAACTAATTTGGTAATATATTGTAAAAATATACCAACTTTAGCCAGCGATTTTGAAGTCAAGGCTGCTCCGATATGAGTTTTGTAGTATTCAACAACTCCATCGGTAATTGTGCAATGAGCGACTTTGTCAAAATCTTTAGAAGATTTTATCACCGAGCTTATGGAAGGAAGGAAAAATATGTTCTCGTCATGAGCTATCAGTTTTGAAAGCACGTGACCACCACCCCCTGCAGAAATTAAAAACCCAGTTGTCATCATGAGGTGCAGTAACGGATAAATTGAATATTGATCACTCTTAACAGTCTTAATTCAATACATGTTAGTCACTGTCAGTAGCACCGAACATAAGATTTTAGATGAGAATAATAACAATAAAATGAAATTTAGACACAAACATAATCAATACTCTAAGTTTTAAGGCAAATTGCCAAACATACTTTTCTCTGAGACTATGAGAATGTGTGTTCTCTTGGAAAGATCGAACTCATTCTCATTTCTCAAGTTCCTGAGAGCATCCTGAAGGGCGTTGTCAACCTCGCCGTTGCCTTGGTTACCGGCCTCTCTTTTCTTGTCCTCTTGAAGTTCGGGCTTGTTGAAAGTTTTCACCTTATCTCTTTCCTCCCCTTGAGTATCCTGGTTTGATAAGTCATTTCTTTTGTCGTCTTTTATGTCACCAGATACTGACCATTTTGCTTGTTTAAGCAGGTATCTGAAAGGGATGAAAGATATTAGGTCTTGACTTTTGATAATCACCTTTCTGTTGGTTTCGATCAACAATCAACAAAGTGGCATGAGGGCAAGTTTCTGAGCTTCTCATAGCTATGAGATCAAAACAATAACATATTCAACAGAGCGACACCTTGTCAGTGGCACACTAAAAATCTTTAAACCTGAATTCTTCTTTGAGATCTTCATGCTTTCCGTACTGCTCGTTTAGTTTGATCTCCATTAGATGGTTCTCTTTTTTCATCGCAGAAATGTCTAGCTTCATCAACCGTACCTTGAATAACTCACATTAGACCTGTAGTGAAATCGCATTCGATCTGCTGATGCGGCCGCGGCCGGCAAACGCTCAAGTTTTATATTGAGAACTGAGAACACGAACACAGTTATAAGCATGAAATTGAACTCAAGGGGTTAATCAAGTTTCTTGCTGATCTGCAAAATTTATTTAAATTCGCAAAATAAAAAAGACCAACCCAATAGTACAGTGACTGTAAGTTAAACCGTCCTACTCCTACCTGTTCGTCGATAGTGCTTTGATAGACCTCCGCCTGCCAGACGAACAGAGAACAAACAGCGCTGATCAGCCCAATAAGAAGCAGTGAGAAGCAGCAGTTCTTTATGCAGTTTACTAACCGTGGCATGGTGCTTCAGTTTTATAGTCTTACTTTTAACCCTCCTAGTCCTACACTGATGCTATCACAATCAGATTTTGTCTTTTCACCTTTCGAAGCAAAACAAGTTCGTGTTGGACACTGTCTTAGCTTTGCTTAGCAGTAGCAGCTAGCTATAGTCCTGGAGGAAGCTATAACACAAGTGTCGGGTATGATCCTGTACAGCTTGATCACCAGTCAAGGCAAGGAAGGTATGCTGGCATTAACCACAGAAGTTAAGGCGAAGAAAAAACCGGCAAAGTTCCGAGAAAGAGAAGAACGAATGGTGTAAGTTGTAACTGAGTTGTGGAGTGTACACTACACGTTCTCCATATTGCACAGTCAGCACCCTCACATCATGGAATCACTGCTCACTACGTCGTGCCGCTTTGTGTCACGTGACTTCATACTGGCACTTGATTGGAGGGTTACTTGGGGTCCTGCTTATAGGCATAAGGGCTGGTTGGTTTTCGAGTGTTGTCATTGGACAGTTGTTTTTATAATTGGATTTGATTCTAGGTATTTAAGTAATCAGATTCAATTTGGTACAATTGTACTTAAGTACACGTTTTTTTTTAAGTGGTCGTTTTTGCTGATTTGGCCTTTTTTTAAAGTCAGGTGCCTTTAACAAGGAAAAAGTCTTAAACACTCTTAAAGTGCTACTACTTGAATACTCTTAGGTTACAGCAAAAGGATCAATCTACCATATTTCGAAAGCATGATGTTCCTAACTTCAGTATTTTGGGACTTATGGGCATCTAAACTGTGTGCCAAAAATAAGTAAACCACTTTTTAACTGAATCCAACCAAATGAGAAATTATGGAATGTATAATCGGAAGGGCCTAGCTGCAATATTGATATCCGGTGCTTAGTGACTAGTTTCAGTAC
>JH152693.1:232717-245700 GCA_000226015.1 Mnemiopsis leidyi | reverse complement strand
GAGAGAGAGAGAGAAACCTTACAAAGCACATACACCTCACAGTGCATTACCTCTGCTGCATGTTTAGATGTTTCTACATGTTTTTATGTAAGTGTGGACGCTAGACAACTCGTCAAAGACAGACTGTCAATATTAATAACAACAATAGGGTTCTCCTTATTTAATGAGTTTCTTTCTATACTTTAACACTGAGAATTAATGAACAAAAGCAGAAGAGGTGTCTAGTTTTCTGCCTCACTCAACTTAGAGTTAAAGTAAGTGTGGTTTGTCAAAGAACAGCGACACAAATTAATGACAATTAACAGTCATTTATACACTTTCCATAACTAGACATGCTAATATTTGGGGCATAATGAATTTACTGAAGTCTAGACTTGGTTTGTAAGACAGGGTTAATCCCAAACTAAGTGTAAAGTAAAGCTACAGTACCACTGTAGTGCCAGAACTGAAACTTTCATTTCATTGAAAAGTCTAATCCGTACAAAGGTACCTGCTCTCACTCAAATCTAGTACCTTGCATCGGCTCAATCTTTGTTTACAACACTCCATCTACTCAGTCGGAGCAAACACAAAACTCGTGCTAACCTCGGTAGTAAGTAGGCTGGAGTGAACGTCACATTGCACGTGCAGAATCTGACCGCGTCTCAACGAAACTGTCTGGCTAATTTTGTCACTACGATCAAACCGAAGTGTCTAAAACAATGTGCCTAATAGTGCATATTTCTCGGATTCTTTGATCACTAAATTTATAGCACGATGTGATCAGATCAGGGAATACTTTCAATTCACCAACATGGGCAGTGGGCACGAAGAAGCCAGTTTAAAAGGACTTATGGCAAAACTACAGTTTTGTTGGGCTCTAATTTGCCGGCTGTCATATGTCTCAGGGGACTGAAGACAATAAGGTTGACAACCCCACAGTCCCGTCCAGATACTAAATCTGGTTCTGTTCACTTTAAAAGTGCTTTTTTCTAAAACAAAACGTTTGTGTCTTGGTTGTAAGGGCGTTGAAAACTGTATGTAATGTGTAGCCAACAATAAGTGCAGACCCGAGTTTAATTTTTGTAGTCGAATTTTTAGAGAATTCAAGGAATCTAATATTTTCAGTTCTATATCTTGTTTAAAATACAAGCATCATGATTGGGTAAATTGCTCACGACGAAATGGAGATCAACAAATTTACATGTAATTATGTAATTATAGTCGGCGAAATTAAAAGAAGCATTGAGACTTTTTATGGAAACTCCTGGAATTTTATACCAGCAATTTGCGTGCATCTACGTTTTGGCATATTTTTATTATCTGATTTTCCGTCTTACTTTTCATGTAAAACATCTGTAGCTCTAAAGATTTATAGTGAAATAAAAATAACCAATAAACATGGCTTACATGAAATAAAAGTTGCAATAATATTCCCATGAATCTTAACGTAATCGAATTTGTGATCCTTGCCAAGATGACTTGCAGAAACAGAAGCTCTCTCAGCTCTTTATAAAAGTCAGCCAATCATTGCTGCATTATGTGCCACTTTAAGAAGCTTGCTTATTTTGATATATTATACGTTAATGTAGAGAGAAGCTACCTGGCTAGGATAGGTTTAAGATCACAGGAACACTAGCTTTGCTTTAAGAGCAGATAGCTAGTCGAGACGTACATTCGGGTCGGTACTTATGATTTGTTGCCCGAAACTCGGGTAATTAGAGAAATTACTTTCTAGCGTGCCGCGATAGTAGAATTATACGTCCAACAAAACCTCCCACAAAGCAGACCTTGAAATGACAAGAATTATGACTCTCAAAGGACGGTCCTAATCGGCCCTTTCTCCTTAATACAACGCTACTTAATACTTTTGTATGATCACTAAACCTGATAAGCCAATGCAGCATAAATGAACGTGATCAAAGTACATCCCGCTACCCAGTGTATAAGGGAGAAACATGGCTGACGTAAGAAACCAGAACCCAAATCCGGGCTGGTAGCCACCAAAATCAGAGGAAGATAAACCGCCCAAATCACACCTGTTAGCTGCCCACATGACTTACCGGCTGCGTACTCCATGACAAAGTACTGAGTGGAGAGTGTCTCAATAACCTCGTACAATCTCAAGATGCTGGGGTGATGCACCTCTTCCATAGCTTCTATCTCACGTGACAGCAGCTTCTGGGTCTTGTGGTCCAGCTTGCCTTTATCCAACATTTTTACCGCAACTTTTTCTGAGAACGAGTCGGGAATAACGACTTGTCTAATTGCACGTGCAATGTGCATCAGCAGCTAATGATTGTAAGTGTAGTAGTTGAGTAGTTGCGATCAAATCTTTTAGTTGAATATGTCATGTGATGTCACGAAAACGGCAATGTGATACATGTTAAGAGCTCTATTACATAAACTAGATTAAAAGCTATTCGTCTTAAAAACGACTCCAACTGAGGACAATAAATTCAGGTCTGAAATATTATCATCTCTCTCACCTTTAGTAAGAATGTGAATTCCAAGTTTTACTACTGAAAAATTCCCCGTTCCTAAATTTCCCTTTAATCTGTAATGCCCAATCCGTTTTCCTAGGGTGACCTGCAACAAGATATCATAATATTATATTGCTTCATCTTCAACCTTGAAAGCATCGATATGAAGCTTCAAATTTGAGAAGTATTAAAAAAGAATTAATTTTGATTGACTTTTTACCATTAAAATCGAGAGATATTGCACTGTGGCAGGTGAGTCATGTTATCTGTATTGAAAAGCAATACAAAAGCTGATTAATTATTTTCTTAAACTATATAAACTTCAAGAAGAAAATTATGTTATGTATGAATGATTTATACATATTTACAATAAATGTATCTAGATGGTTCTGTGAGAAATGTTCTAGAATCTTAAAAATCTTTGACTTTTCCAGCTGAAAATGTAACTGACCTCTTTTAAAACCTTCTCAGGATCATTTAGCTCCTGCTGAAGTCTCTGCCATGGTGTCAGAGGTTGTGTCGGAGGGGTGATGTTGCTGCTAACTGAGCCCGGCCTAGATGCGAGACTAACTGAATTGGAGGTCTGTCTGGAGACTTGCTCCGTACCATCTACCATATCTCCAATTCATTTCATTGGTATTCTCATATATCTTCTGGAAGGATTTGATCTTATATTGAAAAGCTAACAAAAGCGTTAAAAACACATTAATTGCTAGAAAAGAAAAATTTATAGTTAAGAATTATCTACTCATAATCTAAATTCTTTTTTGTGCTGGTTAATCAGCAAATGTTTTCATCTCTGAAACCAAGAAATGTTGGCAATGCTGAATTTTAAATTTTGAATATCAAATTTGTGACACAATACAGTATAAGGATGTTAAGCTGATCATTTAAAATATATAAAATGAAACAATTAGTAAATTAGTAGATGCCTCCTGGAAGAATCCAGTTCTTTAGTCGGGGCACCCTATCTAAGGCCAAACAAAGGATATAGTAATCATATAAACAAAAGAAAAACCAGCAAATTACAACAATGAAATGATATAATATAGGTGTATTAAACATATGAATTATGCAAAATGCCCCAGCCATAGAATTTTAAAATTATATGAAACCGAAACAACATATAACCCAACAAATTGACGAGATTGCATAAACACAATACACGAAGTGAACATTCAAAATTAAATTAGACTCGATCTAGTCACACCTAAAACTGTAGGGAAATTCCAATATCTGTTCAAATGCTGCAGTTCAGTGGCGTAATGTAGTAGGTCTAGCCAATATGGCGCCCCTCGGCGTTGATAATGCGCCCCTAATTGACGCCCCTGGTGTAAGGGCTTACTTGGAGCAATTTGTGAAAAAATGGCCGGAAAATCTAAATAAATAGTGAAGTTATTTATCTAAACACACAATTTTTCTAGTCGCGCAGTTAATCTTGCAAAATTGTCCCATATTTTTTATGACAATTTGGCGCCCCCTAATGACGGCGCCCCCCGGCGTAGCCGGGGTGGCTGGAGCATCGTTACGCCGCTGCTGCAGTTCAGTATCAGTTTGCCTTCTTTAAAATGACCCTCAACAACTATATTTTACTTACATTTACTGTTCCACACCCTTTCCCTAAGGTCAGCTAACTCCGGATCGGGGGATTTAATACTGATGGCATGGGGCTTGTAATTGTTACCCTAACACCATTAAGACCTCTATTTGATATCCACTATAAAACCTGAACATTATTGTATCGCTTTATAGCCAAAAAAGTTCATTATCTTACAGATTTAACTTAAACTTACAAAAGCAACGCTGGTCAGTTTGAAATTAAAAGGCCAGGGGTTGGACATAATGGTGTCAATTACTAAAGTAGTCTAACGAAAACGGTTTGAGATTTTCAAATTCAGTAAACAGAAGTTGTATTAAGAAGTCAATTCTGTTTAAAACCATACAAATATTTAAAGTAGTCATTTATTGAATTACTTATTCAAAGTGTTGCTCCATTTAGAGGGATAAAAGTCTGGTGTGCCTGTGTAGAAGAAGGTGGAAAAATGAAGGAGAGGGGGCAAGGAAAGTGTTAGGGCGAAATGAAAGGTAGGATTGACAAGCCAGAGGATGTGGTCCAAGCAAGTTCTTATAATATCAAGATGCTTGTATGTGTGTGTGTTTGTACAAGTAGCGCAATGTTACTAGAAATGTATAACTGATGAAAAAGTCACCATTTGATCGACCTGGCCATCCGTCGTTGGCCAGTGATTATAAGGCCAAAAGTGCTGAGTCAATAGGGCCTTTCATTTAAATGCAACTTCAATCATGAACTGTAAGACGAGCTTCAATAATGAAACACAGATCGAGTCAAATAATATTTCACAAAAATAGACAACCGGTTTCGAAATGTTACATAAATATGTCTAATGTCATAATCTCGTCCCCAGGTACTCCTTGAAAGTCGAAAGGCTTACTCCTCAATAATAATGGATCTGAATTTGAAGAGTTGAGATAATTTAAAACTCAACTCATAAGTGTAAGCAAATTGAACCATAGCAATTGTTTGACAAGTTACGTTTCCAATGGCCATATCTGAAAAATTTTGTCACTATCTTGGGATATTCTATCAAACTTCAACATTACACTAAAGCTTAATATTTACTGCAAGCCTTATCAAAAAGAAAAAGTATCAATAGATGAAGTAGTATTCATTTCTAAAAATAGTTGCAAATGACGGTTGTCGCGGTGATACCCGAATCTCGCAAAAAAATTGCGATTGAATTTTGATTAAAGTTTTATATATTTCTACAACAAATAAAGCCGATGGTTAAGTTTAACAAAGTCAAACACATATACATGCCAGCACACGTGATTTGTCAATACACATCCACATACGGCTTTTACTGATTTAAAAAGTAAATATCAAATTCAATTTAATTGTGCGATCGAATGTTTTATTTTGCTCTAACCATAACTCAGCCCTTTTGCACGCGAGCCGCGCGCGCCCCAAGAGTTGGCTGGAGTGTTGCTCTAACCAGGCCCTCTTTGCTTTTGTGCGCGTGCTACGGAACCGTAGCACGCGACTGCTACCTCTTACCTCAGCTCTTGTAAGTTGATAACCTACTGTCGCGGCCATCACGCGCTGTCACGCATTTCTGGCCTGGCGATTTTCAAAAAATTCTAAACGCGCATCGCCCGTTGACTCAGCTCTAGTTTGCTCTATACTACTAATTCCAACGCCCTTTTACGCGCGTCCACGTCGCGTGCGCCACCAAAGGTAGCAACCAAGCTTACTTGGGGATTTCAGCATTCAGGCTAATTGTTGCTTTGCAACCGATCAGAGGGAAACGTAGAGAAAGCCGCGTTGACGGGCGATGCGCGTCTAGAAATTTTTTGAAATGCGCGAGAGCGCGTGATGGCTGCGACAGTAGATTATGAACCTACAAGAGCTGCTTTACAAAAGAGCAATGGTGACAATGGATCAGCCAATCAGAAAATGATGATACCAATACATCAACAATGGTGACAATGGCACAAATGTTGTCGCGGTGATACCCGACTCACGCAGCTAAAGCTGAATTGTTTCGTTAGAACGGTAGACGGATATCATCTCGTCAACACAAATGCAGCGACAATGGTTCAGAAACCTTTTACACAAAAGTCAAGGCAAACCTCCTTGGCCTAAATAAACAGATATAATAGCAAGATTCCATAGCACTGCCAGTGCTGTGTTTCCGGTGTGTTCAACTTCTGCTATTTTCATAACAAAATTGAGACTGTGTGGTTTTTACTGCAGGTGAGATCTTATAGACCTTATGACCTTAATATAATTTGGAATAAAGTTGAAAGGCTGTTTGTCAATACTTGTCCATATCCAGTTTACTGAAAGATTGTTGCCTAAATCACCATTGAAAACTACTCCAAATTATCTATAACCTCTAAGTCTACCAGTCTATAAGTGTACCAAAAATGCAATTGTATGTAGCAGAATACTCCATTCAATAATAAATGGCCAACTTTTAGCCTAAGGAAAAAGGAGCATGATCCTCTATTTTGCAGTCTATCCAAGGTTCAATCAAAAACTTCTGAGAGATAGTACTTCAATAAACCGCTAAGTTGTATGTTTTCTTTTACTAGCCTTGCTCACTCATGTGTCACTGCCGGCCATTCAAAGCAATTAGGAGTTGAAAATTCCTTTTTTATAGATATTTACCGACCAATTCAGGTGTCTGTTTCAGCCCCTTGATCCCCTCAGATTTCCCTGAATTCACATTGGAGGTGCCAAGTGAGTTAATGGGACAAATGCCTGCTCATTGAGGTCAAGAATAATTGGTCCTGAATGGAACACTAAAATTTAATGTGGTCTTAGTGCAACCAAAGACAAACTCTTTTTTAGTGTCAATTTATGTGAATGTCCCATGATGAGCCAGTATGCTTAGGTTTTTATGCACTGTTAAAGTTTGAAACTCATTCTATCTTAAACTAATAATATCAAAAATTTTGAATACAACCCGCCAATAGCCAGCAAAGTCTTAATATTTAGCCATAACCATTAAAAGTTAAAATATAAATATGATTTCGTACACTAGCATCTCTTAGCACCCTAATAGCACATCAGTTGGTCCACGTTTTGGTATGTACTAAAGCGAATAGTTTGTGCATCCCTGTGCCCCGTGGACCTACAGTTCCGAAATATGTTGTTGAGTAATGGCCAATCTTATAATGTGTTATTTGTTAAAGTCTTCATCTGTATAAATGTTAGTAAATAAAGAAACTCACAATTTTTTAGAGAAACACAAAATTTTTTAACAAAATTTTTAACAATATATTTTAATCGTTTTACATTTTAATCGTTTCACTGAATTGTTCATTTGTTTTGGTGTATGTGTGCAGTGGCAATGGAAGTTGAGCTGCGCATGGGCGTGTGTCCTTTTGCCATATGCCCGCATTTGCAGACGTACATGTGCGACACCACGACTGCACTCAGAATGGTGGGTCAACCCACGCTTTATATCAATTTTCTGTTAGAGGATAGAATAAGATACATTAATGATTTGATTTATAAAATGCTGCAAATAAATTGTTGTTTTTCTATTTGTTTTTCTTGAAATTGTTTTTTCTTGTGCAATACTAAAGGGAACTTGCTAATAATCTGCAAAAGCCCCTGACAAAAAATATGTGTATATGGTATTTCATGGCTTTGTTTTATACTTACCTTACTAATCATAGAATAACAGGTTTTAGCTAAAAAGAAACCATTGTAATGTGAAAAGGTTAACAATGAACATTTATCATTTGGACTTTCAAAATGGCTAAAGAGATTTTACCACTTACATTTTTATGGGACTTACAGAAACTCAGAACTTAACGGTAAGGGAATCTAGTGACGGCTAAAATTACAACAATTACAATGATTTCACTTTTACAGATCCTATTTTAGTATACTTAATTGCTTTTTAATGCATTTGAAGTTCAAATGTTTATGTTTATTATGTCACTTCAATCTTTGCAATTCAGGTTGTGCTAAGAGTCAGGCCTCCTAATGAACCACATGTTGGCAAAGATAGGATTGTCCATGTTCTGGATGGACAGGTTAATATTAATCTTGATTTACTTTACTCCTCACTGCTGTACTTGGTCTGTTCCTGTAATGGACTTTTAGATAAGATCAACAATATCAATTGGTAATGGCTTTAAAGTACTTTTTAATGACACCGATTATATTTCCTTCAGATGGTTATTCTGACTGATCCAAGGGATGAAGATGACATTTTGCGTGCGAAAAGGTCAAAAGAAAAGCGTTACATGTTTGACATAGCATTTGATAGCTACAACACCCAGCTTGATGTTTACTTAGCCACTACAAAACCACTCATCAGCTCTGTTTTGGACGGTTTTAATGCAACAGTTTTTGCTTATGGGCCAACAGGTGAAATTTGTACTTTCATTTCTGAAGGGGGGGGGGGGGGCTCCATGCAGTGGTTAGTTGGACTGAGGACTCCACCTCCGAAACAGTAAAAAAATTTAGGTAATACCAGGTGGTATGAAGTAGTTGATTATTTCATTTTCAGGAACTGGAAAAACGTACACAATGTTGGGAACCGGTGACAATCCTGGAATAATGGCTCTAGCTATCAACGAAATATTTGCTCTAGTGAGGAAGGGAGCTGAAAACAGTACTTACACGGTCTACATGAGTTACTTGGAGGTAACGATATAAAACGTGTGGATTTGGGTTTCCTTCATTCTATCTATTCAATAATTTTGGACCATCAGATTGGCAAAATTTATTTCCTCTGTGTTTTGTCGAGATGTCTTCCAACAAATTTGAAACACGTGTTTTTCATTATATTTTAAATAATCAGCATCTCCTGACTTCCTGTTTACGTATGGAATAGCGTTGTTCTTGTTAATATAGCAACACACGTGGTATGAATAATACGGTCAGTATCAAGTACAAAACAATAAACCCGGCCCGCAGTGTCGTTCTATCAACAAGCAGAGTCAGCTTGTTAAAATGTTCAATACATGATCTCATACATCGTGAAACGTCTTCATACCTGCTTACCTGTAATACAGACACATTTAATCTGAGATTGGTGTGGAAAGTTCTCTGAGAATGTCTGAAAATATCAACATATAGCTAAAATACTGATGTGGCAGCAACTAAAACGTAGTGAGAAACATACCGACCTCTATGTCAAACCCTGATCATTCCACCTAGGATTTGAAAAATTTGTAAGCTGATTCCACCTTTGTTGCAGGTTTACAACGAGATGATACGAGACTTGTTGTGTCCGGAGTCAGGTGATTTAGAGTTACGAGAGGACAGCACTGGGGTGTCTGTCGCTGGACTTACTGTGGTTCGTCACTTCGGTTATTTTGGTGATTTTATCGTCACCTACTTTCGTCACCTACTTTGGTAACCTTAGATATTGATAATGATACCGATAAAACCGTTTTTTAGTTGGCAACCAGATTTTGACTTTTGAGTGGCTCTGCGAAATGTTTAACATATTTCTGTCGTATAACATATATTCTTATATTGATGGAGAAAATAATCAGGTTGAAGCACAGAGTACACGGGAAGTAATGGACATGTTGAGAGACGGGAACACAAGGAGAACTACAGAACCAACTTCTGTTAACAAAACAAGTTCCAGATCTCACGCTGTGTTACAGGTCGGTTTTGCAATAGAGACAGTGTGTGTCTCTATAGAGACAGTGTGTGTCTCTATAGAGAGAGTGTGTTTCTCTATAGAGACAGTGTGTTTTCTATAGAGACAGAGTGTGTGTCTCTATAGAGAGAGTGTGTATCTCTATAGAGAGAGTGTGTGTCTCTATGAAGACAGTGTGTTTTCTATAGAGAGAGTGTGTGTCTCTATGAAGACAGTGTGTTTTCTATAGAGAGAGAGTGTGTGTCTCTATAGAGAGAGTGTGTATCTCTATAGAGAGAGTGTGTGTCTCTATGAAGACAGTGTGTTTTCTATAGAGAGAGAGTGTGTCCTGCTATATTCCGCCGCTTCGAAATGTTGTCACAGAATGCCTTATTTTATTGTCCCACCCACGCTAAATACCAATAATTTCCACCCACTCTGTTCTCATAGTAACAAATAGTACGCGTCTTTCGGGCAGGGTTGCTTCGCAGCTACCGCCCCACCACCGGCCACGTTGTCATGGTAACGCCAAACTAGTTAACCTTTCTTATTTCAGCATGGTATTAGAGCTTCTTTCAGACCCTCGTACTGTAACTTGTCGGTTATTTGTGCCGGGTTAAAAGAAAAGTAGTTGGTAAATCCTTAAATCAATGAAAGAGAACAAAAACCGAATAAACTATGACGAATTTTGGTAGCCCTATTAGCTAATTAATCATGAACTGATATTCTGTGTCTATTGCTATAATATCACAATAATGGGAAGTTTCAAAATAGTATCGACGGTCCAGACAGTATTACTCGAAGTAGAGAAATAGGCACTTAGAGTTTAGACCCCAGATGCAACGACCGACTTCCTTCAGTCTCCTTACAACTCCCAGAAAACCTGGAGGAGTATCCCTCCTCAGGTCGGCTCCAGATCTCCGTAAATTTATAATGACCAGCCGCCAATTCAACCAGTCACGCTCCGGTGTTTTTACTGACCCCCACCACAACAAACACCACGGCAACGCGAGTCATGTGACTCCCTGTCCACCAATCGGGAGACAGATCTTGAAATCCGAGCCGCTAACTAGGGTACATGCAGTGCATTTACTGATTTAACGTTGTTAGAATGATGCCCGGCACTCCGAATTTGAGGTTATTTCGGTCGCGCTGAGTCGGGGGTGATGTACCTGACATTCATTCCTCCTGCTATCTTCATCATGTTCATGCCTACTCAAATTTCTTATCGTCCATCCAAATTTAAACCACGTACCAATTGAATATGGATAACGATCAAATTGCGTACCAATTGCCTATTGGTTATTCGGCAAGAGTATCCTAATTCCTAAACCACGATCTTGACTTGAAATTTTCACGGTCAAATGTTAATATCCCCAAGTCCTTAACTTTAAATATTCGCAAGAAAAATAGCTGCTTAAATATTCTGATATTTCCTGCTAAAGACTAGTCCATAAGTCCCATTGGCAGAGCGCCTTTAGCTCGTGCATGAAATAAGTCTAATCGGTTTATAATGCAGTTCAAATTGACCTCACATTATGTCAGATCGATGTAGCGTGCACATGCAAATTAGCTAACTGCATGAGTTCGGTGAAGGAAACGTGTATTCAATTATGATAGCAAGTATGGATCTTCAGTATCCAGAACCGTTCAGTATTTTCGGTCAAGGGTTTAAGTGTACGTGTTATATAAGAAAATGTGAATTCCAAAATTCAGTCATTTCCTGATCAAATGGTTCCTTAGCACCGCGCTCAACAATCACCATGTAAAAACTTAAATGTTAAAACCAGATTAGATTCAATAAAACAATTCTTTTGTTTGAAAACATTACAATCATCCACAAATGTATACAAAAAATCTCGCTAGATTATAAACACGTGAAACGCAGTTAAAAACAATTATAATCAGGTGACAGTAAAGAGGCTGGGTCGAGCGCGGTCTCTAACCGAGACTATCAGTATCGGTAAACTGTACATGATAGACCTGGCGGGGAGCGAGCGCGCGACACACACCAAGAACAGAGGGACGCGACTGGTGGAGGGTGCCCACATCAACAGGTCGCTTCTTGCTCTGGGTAACTGTATCAAAGCTCTGAGCGACAGCTCTTCCTCCTATGTGAACTACCGTGACAGCAAGCTGACGCGCCTTCTCAAAGATTCGCTCGGTGGGAACTGCCGCACGGCAATGATTGCGCACGTGTCACCAGACGCGCACGTGTTCGATGAGAGTAGGAACACTCTTCAGTATGCTGATAGAGCCAAGCGCATCAAAACCAAGGTAGGAAGTGAGAGACAGCTTGTGAAATGTACAAAATGTAAAAACTTATTACATGTATGAAATCAAATGTGAAAATATGCCGTGAATTTATTAAAAGAGAATGTAAAGCACTTGGTTTGATATTTAAATACTTCAGATTCGACCGAACTTACAAACAGTGTCGCATCACATTGCGAAGTACCCGATAATAGTCGAGGAGCTGCACAAGGAGATAGCGAGGTTAAAACAGGCCAACAAGAGTTCTGATAGTCACTCCCTGGAATCTGAATCTGGTACTATTCTCGTTTCTTTAGTTACAAAACCGCGTCTAATTTTGATATGTCCTGTTTAAGCCCCATGCAGTGTGCAACTTTAACCTCTTAATTCCAAAATTATCTTCACGACAGATAATCTTCGTTAATTCTTGAAGCAATTTATCTTCTTCATAATGTCGTAGTTACTGTAGTTAAATCTAATCAGTTGTGTTTGAGCCTTGTAAATATTCCGGATTTTAAATTTTAATATTTAGTTAACTGTAGACATAAGTTTTATGGGAGAATTCCAGGGATACTTCCGGTTAAAGACAGAGAACTACTGGAATCTAAAAGAGCTCAATTAGGCAGGGCATTCAACAAGCAGCTCAAAAACAGGTGTGCTGAGAAATTATTTATTTATCTAGGATGGCCAAAGCCGAAAGGATGAATTTAATTGAAATAATTCTAGATTGTATCTGTTTTCTAAAACATGTACATTTCAGAGAGCGGCTGTGTCGGCTGGAAGGACAACAGAAGATAGGGGGACACAAGACCGGGCATCTCCAAGGTCTGCTTCTGCAGCACCAGGAATCGCACTCTCTGTATAGTGTGCTCCCTCCCATAGCCCCTTCCTCCCAACCCCTACCGCCTTCCTCTCCCTCTCTTCCTCCTTCCTCCTCCCATCCTTCTCTTCCTAGCTCTAGCTCCCAACTTGAAATAGAAGCTAAGGTTGGTAGAGCACACACAGACACAGAAACACAGAAACACAGACACACAGACACACAGACACACACAGACACACACACACACACACACGCACAGACACACACAGACACACACACACAGGACACACACGACGACACACAGACACACAC
>JH152693.1:205456-223189 GCA_000226015.1 Mnemiopsis leidyi | reverse complement strand
TTCCGGACATTATACGAGGGCCCAAACTTTGCAGGGACACTTCTAATAACGATACAAACCGATTCCGAGTCATTTTGGGGCGTTTCGGAGACTTTGAAATTTTCGTCCATTTTTGTTCATTCTGTTCATTCCAGGAACCAGGAGCATGACAGAGCGTCCAATTAGGCTTTAAGAAGTGAGCATCGACCATATTCACCACCTAGTTCCGTATTTAAGTTATGTCGAACCGGTTTTAGGCCTGAAATTTACTGTCCCAAAAGTGGATACAATTTTCGGATTCATCTACTGGATCTATAGGCACGGAACGCGCGAAATATTTTTTGCCATCACAAGTAATGTTGCTCACAGCGAGTGTGACTCTGCGCGGCGGTAATTCCTAGTGCGCACATGCGCGGCATAGCCCAGCACGTTACATTAATTTAGTAATTTGTCCCAGACCTAAGTAAAGGAGTATGCAGTTTTAATTGTCTGACTTTGTCCGACCCTCTCGGCTCTCAGAGAATAAAATGTCGTGACGGTGTGCACTGCAACAAAATTTTGATTAATTAATGACTAATGACTTATTGCTGACAAAGCTTCAACCTATAGATACAAACATGAAGATGGCAGAGAAGGCCCGAATCTATGGAGGACCTGCCAATGCAAGAACCCCTCAGACCCGAGGCAAAAGGCAGGGTGGTCATCAAAGGAAGACGAACAACCCGAATCTTTCTGTAACTGGCACAAATAGGAACTTTCCTATGAAAGTTTTCAGATGATTTGGACTGTCGTTTCAATAAGTTTAACAGGAAACCTGTTGTTTTACCCGTATTTATTCAAATTTTAATAATGATTAAGTGCAGTGTAAAGTGTATACTTATAGTGTTGGTTAAAATTGAATATCGATGGACTTGCCGAAGAGTGCAATTGAAGACTTGAAGATGTATTGAACTTGAGTAGTTTTTTGTTGGCATTTTAAAATCATTTAAATGAACTCTATCTACTTTTATCAGACGCTCACAAAGACTTAAGTTTGAGAATGGTCAATGTCTAACGTAAAGTTTGTAAGTTTATTAAGTTTAAAGGTCCAGAAAAAGACCTGCATGAATTTTTCATTTTGATTTCAAATTAATGTGCTTTCTCAATCGTTGTGACGAGTGATCAAACATACTGGTCGATTTTATTGTAATATTATAGTAATAGAGACATAGATTAAACTAAATATGATTCGTCGATGAGGGCCGTTCACATGTACCTAAATAATTGTGTTATCAGCTATTAATACTAAAAGAGTAAGTTGCTTTCAGCTATGAATACTAAAAGAGTTAAAGGGAGGTGTTCTCAAGAATAATTACGCACAATAACGACTACGACTATTAGTATGAGTATAGTGCTACTATATAGTACTACTGCTAGTATAAGTACGACTACGAGCACGATCAGGGCACAGATTGGGGAAATTTTCAAAATCTTTCAAAATCAAAGTTATAATAGCGATCCATAATATGACTTATGTAAATTGTGAACGACCCCTAATTTTTAAGCGTCGGTATTCCCGAATTCACTCCAAATTTCAGGCAGTGCTTTGATTATTTTCCAATTACTGTCACTGTTGTGATCGGATCATATTATATAAATTAATTTGCCGATGAGTAAATTCTATTCGAATCGTCTTGTTTCTAATTCACCTTTAAGCCTTTATAACCAAATTGGTAACTCAAGATTTCAATTTTGTTCTGAGAACCTATTCAAATATATTATTACTATTAGTATTTGAACCTTTTGTCATAATTAAGCAGCATTAGAGGAAGAAATGCTAAAAATTGGAAATTCTTGGCCATCTAACAATATAGCACATGGTATTTGTTATCCAAAAAACCTAGTACTATTTAGAAAGGAACTTTATACCGAGGTATTATTTAAATTAACACAAGAGAAGGTTTATTTACCATGCAGGATCAATTCATATTAAATGTAATAAATCAAATTCAAAATGTAATAGTGTTTTAATTTATTCAGACTACTTCATTTGCTAATCCACAAATTGTCATATGATGATGATGATGATTAACCATTGATAGCGGTTATCTACACTTTAAAAAAAAATATTTTGTCATTTTTTCTAACCTTAAGTCCAACTCCAAAGAACTGCCTATCTTAATTTAGACTGTTGAGTCCTAAAAATAGTGTTATTCCATCGTTAAGAAGTGGTTGCTTTTCTGTTCAATGACTTACTCCTCTTCATCCACCTGCATGAACATCGCCTCGTGACGCTGCTGTCCGTATCCGGGCCGGGTGAAGGATGCAGTAATGGCAACGTACGGGAAGAAATCTTCCTCAGCCTGAGCCAGCACCTCTCCTAAAATTGTGAACTCCTTCTCCCAGAAGGCCTCCACGTCGATGTTCGTAATATCGTCCCCGAATGTTCTGTAGAAGACGACCGTGTCAGCCCACTCCTCAATCTCAACTAGGTCATCAGTGGGAGCTGGTGGATTCTCGTGGAACTCCGGGGGCAAGTAGAAGTGCATGGTAGACCTTGTCTCATCGAAATTCTCATCCAGGTAGTTCTTGGTTATCACTGGAACGGTCATCTCAATATTCTGGGAATCTTCGTTTTGGCCCCCGATGTAGTTAGCGAGACGCTCTAGCGCCGTGAAGTACCTGTCATCTCCGTCCGAGGCAAAAATCTCAGTGCTAACCCAACTTCCAGCCTTGATTTTCCTTTTTCCGTATCCACAACCGTTTGTCTCTACATCCTCAACCGCCGGACACTGAGCATAGTTCCCACACAAACTTTCCACAGCTTTGGGCTTTTCCGTGTCGGGATACTTTTTACAGTCCTTGTAGCCTCGAGCGTCCTTCCACGAGAAGTCGGTCGTCTCGTAGTAATAGCTGTAGTGACCCCTCGCAACAAACATAACCTCATGACGCTGCTCTCCTACGCCTGGCTGTGTGAAAGTTCCCGTTATCGCTCGGCTCCAGTCCGAGGAGAGAGACGCGTCCACAATAGCACGAGCTAGATAACCAAACTCTCGCTCCCAAACTTCCGGGGAGACATACAGTCCTTTGTAGCCGAACGATCGGTAGTAAACAGTAACATCTTCCCACTCTTCAATCTCTACATCTTCGTTTGTAGGGTTGGGAGTGTTTTCCTGGAACTGTGAGGGGATGTAGAAGTGCATGGAGCCGTCTCCCTGTCTGTAGCTCTCGTCCAGGTTTGTCATCACTATAACGGGAGAAGTCATGGGGATGTTAGCTCTTTCATCGTTTCCAGTTCCGCTGATGTAGCCGAACAGTCTCATGAAAGCTCGGTTGTACTTTTGTTCGCCATCGCTCTCATCTAGATGTGTAGACACCCACTTTCCAGCAGCTATCTTCCTGATTCCAAAGCCACAGTGTCTGTTAGCTAGTTCCTCAACTTCAGGGCACTCACCATCTACACCACAAATAGCGGACAGAGGTTTTGGTTTCACCCACTTCATTGCTTTGTCCGTGATGTTCTTGTATCCACTTTTAAAATCTTTGCACTCTCGGTAACCGAGTCTTGACCGAGATCCCCCCTTGCTTTTAGCGGTAGTTGCAAGAACCACCGCTAACAGTAATGTCAACGTAAATGTTCTCATTGTCCTAAAAGTATTTTAAATGAACACTGGTTAGCTAGGCTTAGACGTCATAACAAGTTATAAGGATCGTATTTGTAACTTGTAGTCGTATAACTATCGTAGTCGTACCAGCTGTACCTCAGCAAAAGGGCCGGACTTAATCAAGTCAAACTCAAAAATAAAACACACTAATACGGTATAACTATAAGTATAACGCGAACGACCGATTGTACAGCACGCTTAACTTCGACCAACATTTCATTTTCACTTTTATCCGCTTTGTATCTAGGGCGGGACAAAGTCATGAGATTGCGACAAACAATCGGGGGTCCTAAAACTAAAAGTCAAAACGGATTATGACAATATGACAACTTATGCATTATCTTGGCAGCTGTAAGCGTAATTTGTAAAATGTATAGTGCACTGCATTTGTACATGGTGTGTTTACTTGTCCAACTCTATTACCATTGTCATTTATTTTTAGCTTCCTACCATGGACCAGACCATCTCAGGATCGCGCGTCAAAGATAACACAGTTTTGATGTGTAAGTGTAACTGTAACAGTAACTAGTACTACGTTTTAAGCTCAAAGCTGTCCGATCTAACTCCTAGTCCTACTCCATCTAATTCTTAACACAAGGCTTCACTCATATAATTTATGTGTAAGGTAGTACTATTAGAAGTCGAAACAAACACAAACGTCCCCAATTTACGGTAAACAACATTTTGAGTGGCTCACTCCGAGACGTCTTTGCAAGATACTGATGGAAAAGTAATCAAATCATCTCGGCCGCGAGACATCAAAGTTATTTAATTACGCAGTGGTTCCATTACACAAACGACTTTCAGTTTCAAATTCAATAAAAATTGAAGCAACTTAGCGAACCGTGGTGTTTTAGTTTTAGGATTTAATGACCAATGATAAGGGAAGGGGGTTTGCGATCATCCCAAACTTAAAGAAAAACCTAACCAATTTACCAATTTGGTGTACATAGCGACTGTTTTGTTTTTTATTTGAAATTTGAAATTTGGACGTCCCGAATAATAAATTACGAAAATTAATTTGTATTTTTGAAAGTAAACCATGCCCACAACGATAATTAGGTTTAACTTTAAGTTGTAAAATATTTTTTCCCTTTCATTTTCAAATTCTTGCACATGACGTGTTAAACATGAAGTAAATGAAAGATAACAGATTGCATTGATTTATCGATAAACGATAACCATAACCAATGTGACTGTCAAGTTAGCCGTAAATCATACTAAAAGTAAAACTAAAAAACCACTGCCAACATGACCGTGACGTTGAACTTGAAGTTGAACTAAAAAATCAAGCATTTTTGATTATGATCAATCAAAAATTTTAAAGTTGAACTTGAAGTTTGACTTTGAACGTTGGTAAAAAGCCAAAAAACAACCAATGCCAACTTGGAATATTAAAAACCAATAAGACAAAAAAATAAAAAGCCAATGTCAAATTCGAATTAAAAAAAAATCCGATGCCAATTTACCATTTTTAGCAACCCTCTGATCCCAGCAGATGAAATTAAAAAAGGTGGTAGAATTACCAAAATCAAATCCAATGGTATAATCCAATGGCGACGAATAGCACAGGAAAAACAGTTTCGGTGCCCTCGAAGTAGATAATTGGATGGCGTAAAATTTAGAGCCGAGCCAATATTATTATTATCATAAAAGGGAGAAGATCAAATCTAAATTAAATATTCGGCAATTTTGTCCGGTGCAACAATATGACAACATTGTGACAACATTAATACCACAATATGGCAACATTATGACAACATTAAGACCACATTATGACAACATTATGGCAACAAACAACAATAAGACAACAAACCATTTAACAATATTATGACAACATTAAGGCAACAATTAAACAACAAATATTTCGTTTAAATCAACAATATGACAACATTAAGACAACAGAATTGATAAAGTCAACAAAACTTTGCCAATTTGAATTATTAACCTTACCCTAACCCGTAAAACATTAACCTAACCCTAACCCGTAACCCTAATCCTAACACTAACCTTAACCCTAACCCTTAATTGTTGTCTAAATGTTGTCACAATGTTGTTTTATGGTTTGTTATCTTATTGTTGTTTGCCATAATGTTGTCACAATGTGGTCTTAATTGTTGTCATAATGTTGTCATATTGTGGTCATAATGTTGTCATAACCCTAATGTTGTCATAACCCTAACCCATAATGTTGTCATAACCCTAATAATAATGTTGTCATAATGTTGTCATATTGTTGCATCGACATCGGACAAAATTGCCAATTATTCCGTGCCCCTTGATCAGTTTCACTTCATCTTACAACCAGCCAAAAGCTACAATTTTAATTAGCTGGGGTCGAGGAAGGTCCTCCTGGATTTTGGGTTGAGTGTGTTCCTTCTTAATCTTACTGCAAATTTTACGTGACCAAATTAGAAAATTTATAGTCTATTATTAGAACCTTTTGAAGATCTTATGTTAGATGAAAGTTTTTTCAAAATTGTGGATCCTTTGACAACAGATACAACTATTTAAGTTGAATGAAATAGAATATGACCAATTTCGGTACAGAAACGATGTTTATCAAAGAAATTTGTACTTTCAGGAATAGATACTTATCATTTATTCGTATAATACTTAGCTTATGCACTATTAGTATTTAAGACAGCTTAAATTAAAAATACACAAAACTGTTAGATCTAAAGAGGTAAAAAATCAATTTGACTAAAGCCTGGCTTTCCTATACGTCTGCATAATTGAATCTTTCAATATAATTTAACACCATCGTTTTTAAACGGAATTAAAAACTGTCCCATCAACTGATAGTCAAATATCAATCTGATTCTACACTTTCAATAAATTAATACGATTGTACAAATTAAAAACTAAACTATTGAGACAACATCAAAACGTGAAGAACACTTTTTAAGATTAATTGTTCGTATCACTGAAACAAAGAAAACTTTCGACTGGGTAAATGTAGGTTTTGGTAACTTCATTTCCAAATCTTTACAATCTCTAGTAGAAGGGTGCCCAGCCGATGTACATTTGAGACAGGTTTGTCACATCAGTACTATCACTTATCAGCTTGTGTACCTGAAAAAGTAGTGCCCATTAACATTAAGTAGTGATTAAAACTTAGTGATAAGTTTGTGTAAGTAGTGCTGTTTAAGGCAGTTTGGATCAAGGAAACTTCTAGTTCTACTTCTAGATCATAATTTGCCTATGAATATAATTCTAACCATAAGATTTAAAAATCCCCTATTATAATACATCTCCATCAAAATACAAAAGATGTGCAATCATCACCTGGCCTTCTGTGGATATCGGAAGCTTGGCGTGAGCGTTCTTTCCCATCTGGCCGTTCAACTTTTTCTCGATCGTCTTCATTATCTCCTGAGCTTTATCTTTCATGTGAGCTTCCGATCTTGTGTGTTGTCTTCCTCTGTCCACCTTCAGAAAAAGTTTATTTTTATTTTGGGAGAAGGAGGTGAAAGATGACCGATATTTTTTTACTCTTTGGCCTACGTCCAGGTGTCATGGTAAAACTAAAATGGTCAAATAGTCAAACAATTTTGACCAAATTCCAGGGTGTCGCGGTCATGGTCAGTGTCTTTGTTTTGATTTTAAAGCTTAAGCTCGTTTTCAAGCCTCAGCGACCTTCAAGAGGACATTTTTTTCTGTAACTCTAAGGGCCAACAAGTCGTAATAGTTATAGGCATTTAAACTTGATCGACTATATCGGGCTGACCCCTCCTTCACAACTTTATCTAGCGATAATGATCATTGCTATATTCATCGTTGTAGGTTGATAACCTACTGTCGCGGCCATCACGCGCTGTCACGCATTTCTGGCCTGGCGAAGAAATTCTAGACGCGCATCGCCCGTTGATATTCATCGTCTAGACGTTTATTTGAACTAGAAACTTAGTGCTAGAACTAGAAGAGCGAAGTACAATTAAAGCAGTAAAGGGACTGTTGCCATTGTCTGGCGACAATTCTACAATAATTAAGCGACAGCAAGTCACCTGGTAGCCCCGCTTGTCCGGCCTGGCCCACTCCACTAAAGGATCGTGCACAAAGGAGTTGAGGACCGACAAGAGAGAATCTTTCTCGTTTCTCATCACTCGCATCGTATCAACACAGGATAACCTGGGCATCACGATTAGGTTCACTCAAGTTTAAAGATTTAAAGATTTTATGATTAAAAATTTAATGATGAACATGAAAAAGTTGTTCAAGAAAACGTGAAAGCTAAAAATAAATCATGAAAAAGATTTCAAGGTCGAACCGGAAGGTGCCTTCCACCCCAGTCACTCCAAAAGCGTCCACCAAGTTGTGGGTCAGTCGGAAGGGGACTTTTTCCGGCCAGTCGAAAGATTCTCCCTTCTCAAAGAGACAGTCAAAGTCGACATGAACAGTTTCTCCGTTCGTCAGGTCGAACATAATGTTCTCTGCATGTCTGTCTCCCAAACCTGATTCATACATTTCTTATTTCGAGTTCAACTTGTTTTAAATTGTTTTATGTTCAACTTTTCCTCATAAAGTAGACTTTTTGAACAGAGGGGAATCCAACTTTGTTTCATATTCTTGAACATATAAAAAGTTACTGAATCATTGGAGGAATTAATTAAGTCAACGGTTTAATTCAATTTTCAAATTTGAAGAAAGAAGTTCAAAGGTTGACTAAGCAAAAACTAAGGTAACAATCTTTGTCTTTACTTAACTTATAGGAATGGAGCATATCATATTCCTAACATCCTGTACAGACAATCCCCCTTAACGCATGACTTACCGACAACATATCCGACCATGCTAATAACAGCAGTAGTTTGGGTGTATTTCTGGCGGGCAGTAAACCAGGAGCTGGGGTCGGGGAAGGTCCTTCTGAACCACTCTGAGAGAACGGGAGGATGTCGGGCTAGCATCGTGTTCTTAAACAACTGCGGTGATTTTACCATAACATTTATAGCTTCATTTCATAGTGTTCTTAAACAACTGCGGTGATTTTACCATAACATTTATAGTTTCATTTCATCGTGTTCTTAAACAACTGCGGTAATTTTACAATAACATTTATAGCTTCATTTCATCGGGGAAATAATTACGTAATATTTAAAATTTAAAGTAGGTGAAAAGAAACAAAAGGAATCTACACACGTGGTGAACTCTGCACAGATTTCAAAACATTGGTCAAAAAATGAAAAAATAGCTGAAAACACAGAATAAGACAAAATAGAGCGCAAAAACAATTGTAAAATTGGTTAAAGTTTTACCACATATATTGGATATTGTAGATTGCCCTACAACAAGTACAGGAAAGGTATTTCTAGAAGGGTAATTGACCGATCGCACAGTATCGAAATTCGAAAGAGTGGAAATTGAAAATATCAAATAATCAAACCTTGATAAACTCCTCGCGTTTCTGTTTGGTTGGAGTGTGCTGTTTTATCTGCTGGAGCTTTGCGAATGTGTTCTTTGTCTCCGTTTTAGTCATTCCCATGTTGCACTCTGCATACAATCCTTGCAGGATCACTCTCAGTAACTTGGTGTTATCAACCTGATGTAGTAGTCATAATAGTCATTTCATAGTCTCTGATGTCAGGAAATACGGTGTACGCAAGTACGTTGCCTCTCTACTCTGAATAGAAATTT
Organism: Mnemiopsis leidyi; assembly: GCA_000226015.1. NCBI lineage: Eukaryota > Metazoa > Ctenophora > Tentaculata > Lobata > Bolinopsidae > Mnemiopsis > Mnemiopsis leidyi. The sequence continues at coordinate 213,932 of JH152693.1, read as the reverse complement.
TTGGGATATTTGCTTAAAACTTGTTAATTGTGTCTAGAAGAGTCAAATGTAAGCAAAATCTTTTAAATTCGGAATTTGAGCCACAATGATTATTTGGTACAAAAACCAGCAGCTTGCGGGCAGGACCTATTAAAACTTGATTGGTGCTTTGTTTGTTTAATTCATTACTTATGGTTATTCAGATGGGTTCTTAAGACAACTTAAGGCCCGAGATAGTGAAAAAAACAGATATAAAATTTGAAGAGGAACTGCACGTTTCATAAAGCTTTTTCGTGACGGATGAACACCCATAATAATTTAAGTGTGCGTTTCTGAAGACATGGTATTGTGTACACAGCCTCTTAATAAGTAGTTATATTCTGGAGCGTTTATATAAGAGGAAGAAGTACATTATGATAAAACCCACCCATTCCACAATACCACTGTCTCCACTTAACGGAACAACAGCGTATGTTCGAATATGGAGCTGCTTCTTTCTGGCAGCTGCATCCTTTTTCAGTAGTCGGTTTACCATCATGTTGAACTCCATAAACCGACAATCCTTCCTGAGATCATCCTTCGGCTTACAGAGCAGTCCATAGGTCTTACCTGTGAGATATTTTGGACGTTTTACAGGACCCATTGCGCGCCGACAGGATCCATTGGGCGATTTAGGCACACTTTTTATATACCGCCGCGCAATCTGTCCGATTTAAACGTCCTATAATGTTCACAGTAAGCACCTGAACAGGTCACTACAATTTATAATAGTGTAAATTTACGTCATCATCGTTTGCAGTTTACACTAGGAAAGATATTTACAGCACAAAGTAGAAACTGTTTTCATCAAAACATGAAGAAAACAAACCATTGCTCCCGACAATGGTAATCTTCTTGGGTCTCTGAAGAGAGTTCAGGACGAGAACCTCGTCCTTGAGGGAGGTAATTGTAACAAGGTGGTGCGGGAAGGCCTGGTGGTCCCGCTGTGGTCCCGGTCCTACTGGGAGGGTAACGGTCGTGTTCTGCTGGATCGGTAGGATGATTCTACTGAACCGCGGGTCGTCCAGCATCTTCTTGATGGTCCGGAAGTCACGGCTGATGCTTAACGTGCTGCTGTTACCACTGTCTTTCTTGCTTATCTGGGGAATAGGCGACTTGTTATGTTTTTCTAACTTTGTAGGATTGAGATTAGAAAAGTGTCTGTTTTGGTATATCATTATCACTATCAATATTTCACGCTAAACTAAACTTAGTACGAGCGAAATTCATTTCATTTTCGCTTCTAAACTGTTAAGGTAAATGAGCTAGATTAAAGTTTCTAATCTCCTCCTTGATCTCAACCGCTAACCTCCAACAGACCCTGACACAGCTTGTGAAAATCTTTCCAAAAACTTTTAAACCACTCTACTCCTCTCTCCCGGATTGGCTTTGTCGAAAACTTGTTTATTGTCGATTTGATGATTTCATTTCCGTGACGCTGCCTGGGAAAATCGAGTTATTAGATTTAAACACCTTAGAGATTAGAGGTAAATTCTGCAAACGGGGGTTGTCTTATCAGTAAGATGATTAACAGTAGACAATTAGATTTGGATGAAACCCGTAAGATGAAAGTCAAGACTTGGGTTTTAGTGATCTAATCCTCCGAGGTAGGGGCTATAATTACTTAAAATGTCCGTTCCGAAATATTTGATGTTATTATAAGGCACGGATTGCAGCAGTAGTAACCACATACATAATATAAATAATGCAAGCTGCATAGTCTACGTAAAAAGGTTCATAAAACGCAAAAAGATTAATCAAACCCCTAGGTTAAAAAACCTATAGGCTAAACCTATACCTTCGGGATTATAATTTTAGGATTTTGGAGTAGTGCGGAGTACCTGTCCTTGTTGGAGTTGTTGATGATGCTGTAGATCTGCCATATCGTCTGTTCGGGATATTGATACAGTACCAGGCTAGCTATCTCCACTAATTTGCTGGATACCTGTCAAACACAATCTAATCAAGAAATATTTTGATTTAAACACCCAATCTGATCACAAAGTAGCTAAAACCATTTATATAACATAACATAAATACATTGATTTAAAATTGCAGTTTATCAGATGCTTTAGTGGCCTAGAGGAGCCTAATGCCCTAATAGCCGATTCTAGAATACGGTATTGAAATAATTCGAACTGCCCAACGCAGCGTCAAGTTTCACCATTGTGCCCAATGGTCGGAGGTAGCATGTCCAAACCTGACCTTACAACGTTCGAATTAAAAACTGTCTGTCCTGACATTTCACTGTAGAAGTAAAATATAACACACCTGTCCTTCGTAACACTTGTCAGTTATCTAAAAGTTATCATCACCAGGTTTAACTTTGTCAGAACAATATGGGAGTTAAGTTACAGTGCGGTAAGATATCACCCTAAACTTTTATCTGCCTTTTAGTGGCCTGATATCTTAATTCACTTCTCTTATCACAACTAAAGATGTCCAAGCAGCCAAATTTCTAAGACACGTATGTTTTTCCCAAATGTTTCTTAGTGCTCTTTGTAACTTTTGTAGAAATTTTCGCCACAGTCTTAATTGTCTACATCATACGTTATTAAGCAATTTCTAGCTTTCTTGATGTTAATCAATTTCTTGGGCATGTTACAAAAAGTAATCAAAACTGTTATTTCAAGTTTCCGATTTCCTATAGCAGCAGCTAGCTTTCTTAACTTCTAACTACTTCAGAGATTTAAACAAAAAAGCTGTACCCTTTAAAATGGAGAAAAAAGGATTGATCCTGCCAGCAGTAGTTCTGCTTCTCTCGGCTGCAGTGTACATGCACCTAAAACCAGGCCCCCTCTCCGACCCCCAATACTCCAGCTCTCTCCGCAACAAGGTAGTCCTGCTGTGTCACGCTAGTTCCGGGGTGGGGGAACAGCTGGCCTACAAGCTGGCTGCTCACGGCGCTAAACTCCTTCTAGTTACCAGGACAGGGCGCTCTGAGACCCTCAGCAACAAGCTTACCCTCTCCCAGTCCTACACAGACAGTGACAAGGCTAACGAGAGTGCTCAGGCACAGCTCCAGATCAGCGCACAGACTTTTACCTTGCTGAGGGGAGTACGCGAGGAGGCGCTAAGGTTGGGGAGTCCTCAGGTGGAGATTCTTTCTTTCGACTTCGGGGAGGTAACGAGCGGACATGTTCTGGTGGACAAAGCAGTGGAGAAGTTGGGAGGGCTTGACTATTTGGTACTGAATCAGGAGGAGCTGGCTAGGGGATATCTTGTGAAGGGTGGACGTCCTATTGACCACAAGTTTGTTGAGAGAACTTTCAATGTAAACGTTCTTAGCTCCATCGAGATAGCGCTTAAAGCAATGCCTCATCTAGAACAAAGCAAGGGACACATATTTGTAGCATCCTCTGCCCTGGGCGAGGTTTCAAAAGCAGGCCTTTCAGTCCTCTCTGCCTCCAAACACGCTCTTAATGGCTTCTTCTACAGCCTCCAGCAAGAGCTAAAGCAGAAGAAATCAGCAGTTTCCTTGACGATTGGTGCGTTAGGGGAGGTAGATGCGGGAGATAGGATGCCACTCTTCTCCTTACCTGACTGGATGGTGGGGGACAAAGAGGAGTGTGCCACAGGGATCTTGAACTCTATGGTTTCTCGTCCTAAAACCTTTACCTACCCAATAGTTCATCTTGGTGTCGCAAGGATTCTTAAGCTTCTAGCTTTCTAGTATAGAGCATTTTGACAAAGTGTTTTGATGATTCTATCAGATTATTCTTTTTTTGTAAAATATTTCTTCTAGAATTTGCCGTGGTTCTGGGTACTCTACTCAAGTCATATTACTTTTTACTGAAATGAACTAATCATACGAATTTTTCTTTGTTTAAGAAGTAGCTACTAACGTCTGACACCCATAACAAACATAAGTTTATTAGTAAACTGTTTCTCAATCCTGAATTACTAGCCGACAATCCAAAAACTAAACGAGAACACAAGTAAGTAGACACTTAAAATAGCAAATATATTAATTAAATACGTTTACTAACACTCCAAATTGATACATTGTATCAAATATAAAAAAACATGTTTAAGCAAACATGTCCTAAAAAACTAACAAAGAATTGGTTCTGTCAATTACCAAGTCTTTGACGTTGGTTTAGCTTTCTTAGTGATGAAATAACAGATTTAACAACGCCCCTCATCTGACGTCTCTTTGTTGGATGACGGGAGGACTTAACTGCTCTAGTATTCGAGCTCAGGTTCCTAGCTGCTACGTGAGATGACGATGCTGGGGTAGATCTGAAAACATGGTCGTCCTCCAAGCTCTGACACAGATGAGGGTATCTATTCTGCAGTGAGCACTCTGAGTCCTGGACCAGGATTGAAGGTTCTAGAGAGTAGTTTTCCGAGCACCAGCTATCTGTCTCCGAGTTGTCAAGGTCAGAAATACAACTTCCCTCCAGGATGAAAGTAAGAAAACCGATCTTGGTGTAGGAAGTTTCCAACGAGTCCTCACTGTCGACCGAGTGAAACAGTGTTCGGCAGGACACATCTACTGTGTGTATTCTGAAGAGGGGGGTAGAAGGTTTGACAGGACTGGGAAGAGAGCTGGAGTTGTGGAGTTGGTAGTGAGCGGAGTTAGGTGTTTTTTTGATAGGAGAGGAGGAGAATTGGGGGCAGGGAAAGAGGGAGAACATCTCATTTGACATATCAGTAGTTGAAAACGTAGTAGTTTGACAATGTGTATTAGGTCCTCAGAATAATGGATATGATACGATATAGATAAGGCTTCCGCCCTTTATACACACGTCTTCATTTGATCCAGCCTACTCCGCACGAAAAGCAAATCTCACAACTTCTAATTAGGCTGGGCTTGGAATTCTCACATGCTATCAACCTCCAATTTCAAACAGAGTTCAGATTACAAGTCACAGGCCAAGACACTAGTATAAAGATAATTAATTAACAAAACAAAGCGTGAGACTTCTCGCCAAGCAGTGGTCACGTGAGACCGAGCCTGCAATTACGTATCACCAGGGTAACTAAGTGTGAGAGTTCTAGTTTGTGAGATCACGTGGTCTGCACGTGACATTGAAAGTCTCTTACATTTACGTGACGTCGTCTAATCAGCAGGTTGGATAGACCTACGTCATTTGACAAGCCCTGTCTAATTATTGGGTAGGCGGGATCGAATGAGCACGATCTGTATAAAAAGCATTTCGATCCACAATTGTATTACGTTTTTCACGCCTTCAAACCTTAACTCTTGGTGAACCGTACTACTTTTCATTTTTTCAACAACTGATATGAGCTCCCACTTTCCCTGCCCCCAATTCTGCTCCTCTCCCATCAAACAAACACCTAACTCCGCTCACTACCAACTCCCCAACTCCAGCTCTCTTCCCAGTCCTGTCAAACCTTCTACCCCCATCTTCAGAATACACACAGTAGATGTGTCCTGCCGAACACTGTTTCACTCGGTCGACAGCGAGGACTCGTTGGAAACTTCCTACACCAAGATCGGTTTTCTTACTTTCATCCTGGAGGGAAGTTGTATTTCTGACCTTGACAACTCGGAGCCAGACAGCTGGTGCTCGGAAAACTGTTCTCTAGAACCTTCAATCCTGATCCAGGACTCAGAGTGCTCACTGCAGAACAGATACCCTAATCTGTGTCAGAGCTTGGAGGACGACCATGTCTTCAGATCTACCCCAGTATCGTCTTCTCACGTAGCAGCTAGGAACCTGAGTTCGAATACTAAAGCAGTTAGCTCCTCCCGTCGTCCGACAAGTCGCAAAAGGAGAGGTCAGATGAAGGGCGTTGTCAAATCAGTTATTTCGTCCCTGAGAAGACTTCACAAAAACTCGATCAATAACAGTTGATCAATTTAATTGGACTAGTTGACATATAAAATCCCCAAATTCTAGTTTGAGATTACCCTATTGTGAACCAATGATATAATTGGCTTGATGGCAAGCCCCAAGGTTTTGAAACATTGTTTTAGAGATTTGTGAATTGTTGATTAATTTTGAATAATTGTACAGTTTAATAAGATACTCCTATTTTTATGATTACCCTTTTATTTCAAACCTGCATATTTGACTTGTCTCAGCCATGTAATTGATATCTAAACAACACTACCCCAGCAAAACACCCTAATCAGAATACTCTATGCCATTCCTTAATCAAGATATATGCAGCCCATTGATCAACAATATAAAATCAAATCAACATACAACACGTAAATAAAGTTTCATTTCTTAGAACTTACGGAAGGTGATGGATGACATATCCGAGATAATATCTGAGACAATGCAGTGAGCCATTGGTAGGTCGGTAGTTTCTTTGTCAGATCGTCTATGTGCCTGAAAAGTTACACAGAATACCGATCAGAGATCCTCACTTTATTGCTTTAAAGCATCGGATTTTCTAATTCCTTCTCGAGGTCTATTTTAAAGTACGATAAAAATTCAATCTAAAACTATAACTGTCTGTACTTGTTAGCTTGTTGTACACAGTTGGGCCTATGAGCAGCTTGAGACATTGACATCTGAGCTTGAGATGCACTGTGTCCAGTGTCTGATCCTGAAAATACGCGTTTTCATTTTAACTGCAAGCCCAGACAGCGAAACAGCAAACCAATCATTGAACAGTCATAGCCTTACAGAAGAGCGCTAAAACTTATCGGCAGGAGCCAGGACTGAACAAATTCTGCTGTACAAATCCTGCTGGAATAGCACTCTCTGTTCCCACAATTCTTGGCATGATCGGGCATGTTCGGTAACACGCACACCGTGTGGATAAGATTTCAAAAGAACAGCTACACTGCAAACGATAGGGGAGAAGGCTTCACTAAGCAAACAAATCATGAAATGTTTTACCCACCAAAATAGAAATGTTGTATGAAAATGGCGGGAAAAACGCGTGCATTTTGCGCTAACCCTCCTGCATAAGATACCTTCGGCGTGCGCGCCGTACATGTCCTTCATTACTTGTGGACGGGAAATGTACGCATCAAATACAAAAGTACTTCTCTTGTTGTGCTACGTAAAGAGGTATCAGTTCAAACCTTCAAGATCAAACCAAGTTGTAAGTAGTCTTGGTAAACTCTGGAAGATGTTGTTAGATCCATACTTCAGAGATTCTCCGTAATGTTTGATAACATGAGGCATCATGGTTTGTTTGAAACCAGGGTTGACTGCCTTGCTCCACTTGTAGTAATAGTTAGCACAGTTAAATTGGGCTTCTTCCCAACTGGGATCTAGATCAGTCACCTGGGAAAGAAGTTAGTTAGTAATGATCAGTTTATAACCGTTTAAATCCCGAAACGCGACCATCTAAAAACCCTTAAGGACTACATTTTCCGACACCAGCCACTAGCCAGTGAAAGTGTCTCATTGACAATTTTGCGAATTAGAGAAATACTACACAAATATAAACAAAGTAACCTTCAAGAAAAGCTGCTGAATATCCTCAGAATCGTAATAAGAAGTGAGCTCCCTCCAATTAGCGTACAGCAAGTTTGCCTCGGCTCGAGCTCTCCCCGTTATAAGGTCAGGTGACCTCTTGATCTCCGACAGATAACTCCCTAGCAGGGTCATGGCTTCTTCTTTTGAGTTTTTATCCCACAACCAACGTGCACGCTCGATCTAAGGGTTTACAGTTTTACTATGTTTTAAGTTGCATGTATGTCAACTACGCAGAAAGCAGTGAGATCCTTATAAAACAAAATATGGGGTTAAGTAATTACCTTGAACTTAGGAGGGGTGTAAAGACTGGCATTCTGTAGAGCACTGTCACAACACGGTATTAGCATCTCCTTTCTAAATGATCACGTGATAACGTTATAGCGTACAGCTCTACAGTTATAGCAAGTATACATTCAATCAGTATAGACACCAGTAGTTCTGATAGCCAGGGTTGCAAAATACGTATTTTGCGTTTTTTGAGTTTGCTTCGTTTTTTCGTTTTTTGAGTTTGGATTTACGTTTTTTCTAAAAAACGTACGGTGAATCGGCAAACACTAAACAGGAGTAAAGAATTAAAGCACCAACCATCACTCGCAAGCACAAACAAATCTCGATAGCAATGCAAAGTTGTGTAACAGTATCAGATGTACTTTGAGCAAATATTCTAGCCTTAATGTAGTCTGATCGTGTCACGCAGTTTCCAATTTGCACGTGATTAATTCAAATCTCAATTAGTTTGAAGTACTTCTCATCCAAGCACCCAGTTTATTTCTCTATTGGTACGAAGCTCTAATTGTATGGTGCTTCTCAGTTCTTGGGCTACTTTACCCATTTGTTGACCAACTTAATTGCATATCACTAATTGTTGACAATTGGTGATATGATTATGAAATTAAGTTGGTCAACAAATATTCGAGAATTATAATAATTCTCGAATATTTGATTGAAAGTGAATCTTACTATATCAAATACCAATATCTAATGCAGCGAAATATACAGTAGCAGTATTCAGCACTTATCACATTCAACAGTTTATGCTAACGTTT
>JH152693.1:186622-205446 GCA_000226015.1 Mnemiopsis leidyi | reverse complement strand
GTATGTCAACTACGCAGAAAGCAGTGAGATCCTTATAAACAAAATATGGGGTTAAGTAATTACCTTGAACTTAGGAGGGGTGTAAAGACTGGCATTCTGTAGAGCACTGTCACAACACGGTATTAGCATCTCTTCCTAAATGACCACGTGATAACGTTATAGCGTACAGCTCTACAGTTATAGCAAGTATACATTCAATCAGTATAGACACCAGTAGTTCTGATAGCTAACTTTTATAAATGCACACATCAAGATACCACATACCTAGCAAGGGTAGCACTGTTCAACCAACTCGTCCCTAAATCTCTGTTTACTGTACCCTGTGTCTTATCATCACACACTAAGCGCAGCAGCGCGCGCTGCAAGTTGAAAACCGGCTCCCGAGTTCGCCAACCGTCCTGTATGACTGCCATTCTGCTCTCAAACTGAGAAGAAAGAGTTTCTATGATGATGTGTTACAACACGTAAATAGATTTTGTATTTGTATTTGTATTTGTTACACCTGTACCCAGGATAGATTCTAGACCCTCCTCATTTAACCCTCAATCACGGTTTCCCGGTCATTCGGCTGAGTAGATCGAAGAAGATTGCATAGGCCAATGCACTTAGCGCACTCCTCTAGGATTGGCGGATCTGGGAATCGAACTGAGAATTTCAAGTAAGACTAAACATAAGACAGTTAATTAAAATATGCATTTATCTTAAAATACACAAACCTCTCTGCTCTTATTGATGATGTCAGCATCTGAACAAGAAGACTGGTTAAAGATAAGAGAGTTAGCCCACTCCTCAATGTCTCGCAACATGTGCAGGTTGAGTACGTTGTCATAGCAACGCTCGTAGCAACCACCCTCCATAACAGCGACTGCAGGAATGGTTTATCGTGAGACTTTAGAGTGATATAAATTAATTCAATACTTACTTTCCAATTCTGTGTGCTTGAAAGATATAAGTACAAATTACCTTGCATATTTTAGCTTTTTCAAACTGGTTTACTTTACAATCTCAAAAAACCAGCGTAAATGCGAAATACCAGACAGAGGTATGAGCTGCTCATTTCGCAGAGCGCGTATTGCAGAGTCGAAAGCTTCCTTGTCGCGCAGCCGCGCAGAATGGAGCTGCCTGCCGACTCCTACTGCCCAGGAGGTGTCTTGTGGCGTGGAACTGATGTACTCTTCAACTAGGTCCCATCTGTGTAAAGCAGGGATTAAATCTGTGATGGAATGTTTATAATGATTCCAGTATATACTATAAGCAAGGCAAGATTTAAAATCGCACTTTGCTAGAAGGGAGCCGGTATCAGACTATAGATGGCATGTTGGTAAGTAACTCAATAAACAGCACCGACCTGGCGAGGGACCACGCTGCTTGAACTCTAAACTCGTTTAAGTCACGTGTCAAAGTGGAGTTTTCTTTTATCCTATCGTTAACAACTCCAAGTAGTGTAGTGTGCTGAAAAGGATATGTCAGAGTCGTACTACTACATTGTGAGACGATATATCGCTAGGCCAAACTACTACATATAATGCAATGTCAATTACAGGACATTTTAAATTGTCCTAAAATTTGTAGGGGGGTTGCCCTACAATTAAAAAGCTTAAGTTGAATAAGCTTTGGATCTGCCAACAAATCACACCAAAAACTTGACAAGTAACAAATTCATTCTCACCAGGCCAGTGTGCAGTAGCTGTTTCAACTTCCCCTGAATAAAGAAATTGTCGTCCGGAAACTGAGTTATCCCCTGTTCGTACATGGGCGGAGTTTCTTGCAGCCTGCCTTCAGTCTCCAGTGCTGAGGGGTTGTAACGTAATATTGAGTTGTCGGGTACTACTTCAGTACCTTAGGAGAACCTAGTAACCTACTTAACCTTGCAACTTCTGTTTATATACCAGGCAAATGCGTATAATTTCGGTTGTCTGGATAAAGTGCGAGGCTAGCGACTGATTAGCGCTGTTGTAAAACAATGTACAACGAGTGGAAAATGGACAAATTATAATCGTTAGAACTGAACCTGAAGTAAATTAAGTATAAATGAAGTATGACACTGAAGTAAATGAAGTATGACACTGAAGTATTAAAATGAAGTATAAATGAAGTATAATTGAAGTATAAATGAAGTATGAAACTGAAGTATAAATGAAGTATGAAAATGAAGTATAAATGAAGTATAAATGAAGTATGACACTGAAGTATTAAAATGAAGTATAAATGAAGTATAAATGAAGTATAAATAAAGCATGAAACTGACCCTGAATCTGTTCTTTGAGAGAGGCAGGGGTGTTGCGAGAAGCCGTTACCCCGGCAACACCGTCAAATTCACTCATCTTCACGTATATCATCTGCAGTAACTCCCAGTCTCCCTATGGAATATAGTGTAAACCGCAGCAGAAAATTCCTTCAGTTGCTAGGTGTCAATTTTAGATCTACTTGGTATAATGGACAGGGACGAATAAGAAATAGATAACTATCCGTCAAAATGTAATTTACTGGGGAAAAAGACCCGGGACAAAATCGACAACTTGAAGGAGCAACAAGAATGAAACCTGATCAGTAATCTTGTTTTTGTACTCCAAGTACATGAGAGCTCGATTGTAAGCTCCGCAGTTAAAGGCAGACACTGATATTACTTGTTTGGAGATCTTGTTCAGAGTCGTCTGTACTCGAGTAAGTAGCTCACTTTTCCCTGGGTAGATAGTTTGAGATCTCAGGGATCGGACAAAGATCATAGTCGTTAAATTGTCAGTCACATAAATTCTCACTTTAATTTATTGAGCTGGTATTCAAACATTCAGCAATTAGTACTTTAGTACAACAATGCCGTGTAGTTTCTAGAGTTTAGTCTCTAGTTAAGTCTCTTGTTTAGTTTCTAGACTCAAGAGTTCCTCACCTTTAGGAGTAATTTTACGTTTCTTGTTGATCCATATCACGATGTAGTCAATAAGAGAGAAGACAGTCTGTGCTATTAACCTCGTCACATCACATAATACCTGAAGTAGATTGTCTTGTCACTTGTGGTTATAATTTTATATCTCAATACTCATATTTCTCCGACACTCTAATACAAGGGCGTTTATATTTGATCAGGCAGTGAGGTTTGTTCAAATCTAAGAATATAAGCTGAATCAAGATTCTCAAGAACACATCTTGATTCACCAATTTAACGATCTGCCATTACAAACTTACAATGCTACTCTGCCTCTACAGTCTACAAACTTACAGTGCTACTCTGGGTGGAGTAGAGAACAGCCTGTATCTCAGTAAGTACTAGATCTACTGCTGAGGAGCTTCCTTTCAGGAGGATTTGTAGGACCAGTATTGGGAGGAGGAACTGGAGTGTATCTGAAATAGATCATGTACATATTTACTACAAGTCCTCACTACAGGTAACTACTACTTACATAATGTGGTAACTGGCTTGGTCGCCATTGGTCATCAATAGAAATAATGTATAATGTAATGTTTCAAAAGTTTGATTTGAACCATGCAGTGTGGAAATTACCAGTTTGAGTAGAGGTGATAATCTTGAGAGGACCAATAAGGAGGGAAGATAACTTGTCACTCTCTCCTTCTACAACTAGCTGCAACAGAATGCTAGTCCAACTTGACAACCACTCTTCAAACGTTGTAATCTTCTCGCTCCTGAAGACAGGACTTGCCCTGCTCGGCTCGTTGTGTGGGTTCAGTATGTACCTGGGTGAGTGGGATAAGTGGGGAAGTGGGGGAAGAGGGATAAGTGGGGAAGTGGGTCAGTGGGATTAGTGGGATAGTAGATTAGTGGGGGAAGTGGGGGAAGTGATAAATGTGTGTGTCAGGTTGGGCTCCATACGCCACAATATTGTTGTATCTGAATCACTTTTATTACATTACTCTACAATAATTACTCGAACTGTAAAACATGATATAAAAATGTCCTCCACTCACCTGGAATTAATATGAGGTTCCAGTATCTCCATCACACTCTCGTCAAACTTCTCCCCAAACTTCTTAAATAGCTGGTCTCCACACTGTCGGTAGGCGGAAAGCACTTCTTGTATAGCAAAGGCGAACTTGTCTTCCGTTAGCTGGTCTGCACTGTTGCGGTACCCTTTAGAGAGGACGATAAGAAGATCCGGCCCGAACTTCTCGTCCTCTATCCCCTCCATGTAAACTTTGTGTTGGGAAGTTTCGGTAGAGATGACTGAGCCGAGTAGACCACCGTCTATAGCACCTACCTCTCCTGTACAGGTTTGTCAAGATTTATAAGTGAGCTGAATATGAAGGCTACAGCTAACCAGTTACTTAATTCTCTGAATGTTAGATTTACTGTGTAATTAAAACTGACAGCAATGAGATGGGTTGGTAAATTTATTGTGATACTTGACGTTGAGGAGAGCTTCTATAGTTAGAAAGCTGTTATAGTTTAGTTATTTAGCTACTAAAGCTTAGAAATTTAGCTGTAGTTAGTTAGCTACTATAGTTGGCTAGCTAATATATATTGCTAGCAACTATTATATAGATAGCTAGCTACTATAGCAAGCTCGCTATCAGACGCTGATACCTACTTACCCAAACAGGTACAAGCTAGTATTCTAATGTCTGGATCTGGATCCCTCACTTCACACAACAGAGTACTGATAAGTTCCGTTATCACCTTATCGACCGTCTCTCTACCTGGAAATTAAGTTGCTAAAAAACTAGCGAGGCAAAGCGGAAACTATCTTACTCCCTGTAACATTACTGCGATCTGACGGCCCCGTAAATTGCTCATGGGAATTTTGCACTTTTTTTGATTTGTTTCACCAGATTCCTTTGGTTTTTGCAATGTTTTAGTTCTACAGGGGCTTCAAGGAAGACTCGCCGTCTCAAAGCAGCGGATCCTCCTTATGAAGATTAAGCATTCAATCCCTGTTTCAAGTCCATTCGGCTAAGTCAAACGGAAGAGATAGTATATAGGTCGAAACTTTTGTAGACGTTAAACCATTAGTATTTAAAATCATTAGTATACTCACCAAGGACCATGAGGTTGATGATTTTCTGGTTGTTGTGAAGTAGGAGCTGTAGAGATGTGAGGGAGTGAGACCGAACTTCGGAGCTCTCAGCGGTGACACCAGCTATGTGAGACTTGAGACACTCCTTGAACCATTCCTCTGTCATAGTGTCCCCCACTCGGCCTGCATTTACTGGTATATGACGTTAGATCTTACATTACAACATATTTTAATACTAGAATTCGTTAGTTTATCAGAGTAAGAAATGTTTCACCTTAAATAAAGTCGTGATCGACATTCATAAATGTGTAGGTGTAAGCCGAGACAATAGCCTGTCTGTTGGATACGGCCATACTCGGTTGAATACACCCGATCTCGTTCGATCTCGGAAGTTAAGCAACTGCAGGCCGGGTTAGTACTTGGATGGGTGACCGCCTGGGAATCCCCGGTGCCGTATCCTTTTAAAACGCATTTATTCTAAGTAACTTAATGTTAACAGTTAAAAGTCTTACCATGCAAATGTAGCTTAGTTTTTACATCGGCCAGATCCGGATGATCAGGGATAGTTAACCATCCAATATCTCCTACGTAATCCTTTATCTCATTCCACCTCTCGTTCTCGGGAAGGAGATATCTCACTGTTTGTACAACCTGGATGGGTACCGTATTAAAACAATATCCATCACAATGGAAAACTATCTTCACGATACAGCTAACACTCTCTCTTCAATTCCCCCTTTTTTTAAAGTATGCGTATCCAGTCCGTTTGCCAAAAGGAACCTAGAAATCCAGAACGTGACAAGTTTAAACTTACTTGAGACTTAGAGAAGGTGCTTACTTGAGAGGGGAAGGTGCTTACTTGAGAAGGGAAGGCGCTTACTTGAGAAGGGAAGGTGCTTACTTGAGAAGGAAAAGTCTGCAGGTGTGGAAGAAGAACTGCCACTATCTCCCCCACTAAGGGACCGACACACTTCTTCTCGCTGACCCTCACAAATGTGTCCCAAGCTGTAAGAGCGTCGTGTCTCACCACCAGGTCAGAACAGTGCAAACCGTTCCTAGGGGGTTGAATATCGTGAACTTACATAGAGCAAATATTTGTTCTATTCAGATCATAGATAATTTAAGAATAGGCATAATTTTGTTAATTTAACTCAGCCGTTGTCATTTAATGGTTTTACATGTACAGAAGATGTACCTACAGTATTCAAAACCCTGAGGACTGCACTTATAGTACATATACTGTAGCTAGGGCAGTGACAAGCTATTTAGCTACAATTAAACCTGAGGATGGAGAGGAGTTTGTTTTTCCACTTAGTAAGAGTGTGAGGTGGGAATATCTGCATCAGCTCTATAACACTCTCCAGCACCAGAAACGACTCTTCAGTGAACTTGCCCCGCTGTAACGTCGCCAGAGATGCCAGTATTCCCAACAGACGGGGTTCAATAAGTCCAGCTAGCTTGCTTCCTGGAAACAGTTTCACTTTGCTCTTCAAAATCTAATATTACTGTACTTGCATAATTTTGACAAGATGAAAAAACCAAAATTAGAGTACTGGTAAGGATGCAGTATTCCACATTCCACTCAAGGTATACTCCATTCCTCTGATCGGGTATCTCTCCGTAAACCTACAACAAGAATAGGTACATAAAGAATAGGTTCAAAAATACCGTTTCTGTTGTCAGAATGGGAGGAGCCAGGTTGCTGTTTCCTAGTGGCCGTATCCTTGACGACCGTGTTGGCTTGCAGCATGTTCAGACCCCACTCCACTGCGTCATTGTCACGTGACAGATACAGAGCCAGCTGATTGGTTATCGGTTGTACGTTGTGCTGCATCAGCTCGGACAAACTCATTCCACTTACCTGAGTCATAGCCAGATTAGGGGTAGCCACGACCATTGACCAATAAAAGTGGGCTTGTAAATTTGTAATACAGTGATTGAAACCAGAATCTTATCTAAGTTCGACTCAGCCGAATGACCGGGAACCCGTGATTGAGGGTTAAATGAGGAGGGTCTCCGTTAAAAGATCTAGAATCTTCCTGGAGCCCCTTCAGTAAAACTGTAAAAGCCTGGGTACAGGTGTAACAAATACAAATACAAAAATTCTATTTTGCTTGTTAGCTTTCTGGCATCTATTGCTTTTGGCTGATGCTCGAAGAGGAAAGGTTGTGAGCCATCAAAATCAGACTTACATCTTCAACAAAGGTGAAGGGCGATTCTTGCTGCTTGGAAAATCTTGCTATGTAGCAAAAAATGTGTGCAAAATTCTTCACCACCAAGCTCTTCACCGTCTGCGGACAAAATCCTTGTTGAAAAAGGGATTATCGTACAATTTTTCTACCATATTTCAAGACGAAATGTGGCAATAAAAATTCCAATTCTGTTGGATACGGCCATACTCGGTTGAACACACCCGATCTCGTTCGATCTCGGAAGTTAAGCAACTGCAGGCCGGGCTAGTACTTGGATGGGTGACCGCCTGGGAATCCCCGGTGCAGGTGCCGTATCCTTTTGCTCGTCAGCGGCTACAATTACGTAAAAATTCAAATGAAATAACGTTTTTTGACCACTCGTACATATTGTCCCTTGCAATCTTGGCTTATTTTGCCGGTATCATTTTTTCTTTCAAACGATATTTATATTTATTGGCCCATTCTTGGGATCTGAAACTATTTCTAAAATTTCCTAGTTTAAGGGTCACAAATCAGTATGAAGGTGATGTAGCGATTGACTAATGCTTAGTTGTAGTGAACGTAAGGAACGTTCACTAAAAAAAGTTTGTGAACGCGTACATTATAAGATTTTAGCGTTCAGAACGTAAGAAACGTTGATTAGGAAGCCAAAAGGCTGAAGAGATAACCACTACTACACGCTGCAAAGTACACAGTATGCATACAACGACGTATGTACAATGTGCATTGTGCACGCACCTCCTTCCCGAGCCCTTTTTTGAATTTCTAGATTGCTATTTCTCTCCCTGCGATGGCATAGTTTAATCTCATTGTATCAATCCAAAACACAAAAAGCTATCGAAGAAATGATGAAAACAATGGCTCACGTTCACTAACGTACACTAAAAATAATTGGAACGTACGTACTCTAAGACCATATTCAGCGTTCACTACAACTAAGGACTAATGAGATGTTAAGTACAGCAAATCAAGATTGGGCAACACTATCACGTGATATAAACGATTTGTGACCACTCACTAAAATACCTTTCTGATTATGCTTCTAGGCAATAAAACAACATTTTTTAGAAGATCGGTGAAGAACTTATTTTTTTATAATTTTCATTTGTAGTCTTGATAAAACATCATCAAAAGTAGAAAACGAGTACAAAGAGTAAAAAGATATTACTGTTCAATGCAGCTCAAAATATTTCAATGTCACTCATAAATTAATTAATGTCAAGAACATTCCAAAGTTCCTCTATCCTCCTATTCTAGACCAGGAGACACAAGTGGAAGAATGGCATCAGTAGCAATACCACACTGGTTACTCCCATTTCTCGTCATCATGATGTAACCACCCTGCCCCCAGTCCGTGCCCCAACTGTTCTTCACCAGGAAGTAGGGGGTTCCCTTGTATGACCCGTATCCTACAGCCAAGACAGCGTGATCCAGGTCCTCCGAACTGCATTTCGGCTCGTTGTAAACTCCAGACTCGTAGAACTGGAAGGAGTCTTGACCGGCGTCTATTGCTATGGAGATGGGTCCGTTGAGGGCCAGAGCCATGGCTAGCATGTCTTCGTCCCCCTCCGGGATAAACATGTAGCCTGATGCTCCTGCTACAGCCTGACGGGGTTTTTAAGTGTTATATCGGTCTAATCAAGATCTCAACTTGAGTTTAGATGGACAAATTTTCCTCTAACAACGTTGATGATATTGTGGTTAATTGAAGAAAAAATCACGTACCTTTTTAGGGTCGAACTGGCACTGGCCGTCCTCCGCAGTGTAAGGATAATCCTGTTCACTCATCAGACCCTTGACTGTCATGGTGTAGAGGAATGCCATGTCCTCGAGCCCTCCGTCACAACCGTAGTTCCCGAAGTGGGTGGAGCAATCCACCAGCTGCTGCTCGCTTAGGTTCGGCAACTTTCCTGTCTTCCTGAATACCTGGCCTTCTAGCGCTCCTGCAATACAGCTTAAATATAATTGACTTTAAGTTGGGAGTAGGGGGTTACATTTTCGTGTTTTTTGAAAACAAACCATTCACTATTCTAATCTGACATCAGTTAAAAAACTTTGGTGGACACACAACAACTTCTTAATAGCAAGAAAACGAACCAGTAGCTGAGAAGGACCAGCAACTACCACACGCTCCCTGATCCTTGACTGGGGTGACGTAACACTTCCCACTCGCATTTCTCAGGTCCAGCTCTACAGGTGCACTAAAGTTGCTGACGGGAGGGAGGAAGGCGGTGCCCTTGTAGTGAACTTTAGGTATTCTACCGAGAGAAGAGGAGGAGTTTGCAGCGCGGTCACCATGACGACATGTCCGGTGTCCCCGGAACTCTTCGTGCGTTAGATCTCCGTGTTTGTTCATGGCCAGGGTGTAGGTCTTCTCTCCCATGTGGTATTTCTTGTTGTGAGTCAGAATCTTCATCATGTTTTTGTTCCAAACTCCCTGGAAATGTGGATTGCAACTTAGTAGGTAACTAAATGTAACAAGTAACTAAATGTAGTTCTTAGTTTAAACTAAATGTGGTAGTAACTGACGGCAGCAGAAAAGGTGCGGACAGTCCTAGTGTGATTCTGAGCATTTTGAATGTTATTTAAAAAACATCAGATTATTTATCTCGTTTTTTTCAATATACTGAAAGGTTTTGACACTCGCAACACCCGGTAAAATAACTTACCTCGCGGTAATGTCTCTCGGAACTTGATCTGTAAACTTTGTTGTGTTTTACCGTCCAGGCATCAAACCCAGTGTCTGCTACCGCTGCGGAGGCAGCGAACACAGCTATCAGAACTAGTGTCAGTCTCATGCTGGATTAAGGCAGGTTTGTGTTAGTTTCATCTGACTATTTGAAGTCATTGTCAAGTCAACAAAACAATATACAAACATAGAGAATCTGTGAACAAGCGGCTCATCACCAAAATGAAATAGAGCTAATCTCAAGATCATGGCAGCATATCGCGGGTACAAAATTACGCGTATATAACGACGAGCGGCTAGCAATATTACATTGCATCTAGTACATACAATGCATCTAGAGCTCAACTTTACTAAACAATAACAAAAAGAGCGACCACGTGTTCAGCGAACCATCATGTGAAAGTGTTCTGTCAGGTTTCAAACAGGAAGTGTAAGTCTTGTGAGGGAGAAAAACACTCCGGAAACTTTATACAAGTGTCAAGTAAACAACAAGCTCAGTCAGCTTACCAAGAAGTGGAGAAGGGTTATATTTCTAGAGATAACAATATAACAAACAGATAAGGTTAGCAGAGTAGAACATGGATTAAATCACATACAAGTACAATGGTAAAACACGCACCAGCATCAAGACGGAAAGTAGAAAGTTTCCGAAGGATTGTAGAGCTAACAGAAACCTTTTACTGAATATGAAGTTTTATATTATCGTGTTATGTATCAAGTCACGGGATAAGTTCGCAGCATTAGATCATATGCTCACAACACATCCCAAGTTGAAAAAGGGTTTATTCGATTTTGGTTATGTTATAATAGAATATTACTAACAGTTAAATGGATTTGGCATCAGCTCAATGATTTCACCTCTAACGTGGTTGCATTATGAGCTTATTCATTATAGTTGACTGGAATTAATTTACACCTGGTACGCGTACCTGGTATTATATTTTAACTTAAGACTTATTGAGAGGTTAGAAGTAAGGTAGAAAGTTTTTTCACCACAGTAAGGCTACAATTCGCATATTTTACTTATTGCTTTGTTGGTGGTCACCGGTAGCCGACAGCTTGGCTCCCAGAGATTCTAACGGAGATCACCCAATCAGTCACTATTTTAGATCACATTGTCCAGGTTGGATGGCAGATCTGATCAAAAATGAGGAAGAACCTACAGACATATAGAGCTGTGATAAAAGTGATTGCTGGTTCCTGTTCCCTACCAAGAGTGCTAAGTGTTAACATCATATCATGTTAACATTATTATGTTAACCTTATCATGTTAACATTATCATGTTAACAATATCATGTTAACATTATCATGTTAACATTATCATTTTAACAAATTTACCTGATTAACAAAGTCGCTCAATGTGCGGAGTATGTTCCTGGCTACGTCTCCATGAGCAACGCTCTGAGCCCCGTAATGGAAGACAGCAGGAAGAATGTGCTGAACGTAGCGGCCCAGCAGATACGCGGCCGGGGATGTCTGTTTGATCAGTCGACTGAAGAACGCTCCTGCTACCTCCTTAAATAGTTTAAAGAGATGAAACTTTAGAGTTGTTGTGTAAATGCGGCATTTTATCAACAAACACTAGTCACTATCAAAGTCACTGTTTCAAAGTCACTATTTTAAAGTCGCTATTTTAAAGTCACTATTAAAATCAGTACCTAGTCACTATACAGTCACTAGCCACTAAGCTTTATAACTTGATAAGACACTTGTGTAGGTTAATTAAGTTAAAAATTTATAGAAAAAGTTAAAAAGTTAAAAATTGTTAGCAGTTATACTAGTATACCTAGTCAATATATGGAAATCTTAATCACCATAAAGTAATGGCGATTTGTTAATCTAATGTAATTGAATTCGCGGGCGAGAACCTAGCGAAAATTAAGATATCAGACATGATCAGTATAATTCAGTACCTCCAAAAACGATACAATAGCATCGGGTTGTTCCAGGATCCGTTTTGCAGCGATGTCGCAAATCGTTACATTGTATCTCTCAAAGAGTTCCGTTTTCGAGGCCAGACCTTGACTTTCAGCGATCTTTACAAGGCCTGACAGAATAACAGTTATTGCTACATTAACATTTACTAACGTACTAAGTACGGCGTGGAACAGCCGAACCAACAAATCCTCAATTTCAATCTGATGACAATCATGATGACAAACTAAACTAATATAGTACGTTGATGAATAGTTTGCAGTAGAACCAGAACACAATAGGATTAAAAGTTCAATATTTAAGTTCAATATTCAAGTTCAATATTTAAGTTCAATATTTAAGTTCAATATTTAAGGTTCAATATTTAAGGTTCAATATTTAAGGTTCAATATTTAAGGTTCAATATTTAAGGTTCAATATCTAAGTTCAATAAGTTCAATATTTGAGATCACCTTTCATGACAAATACTTGTGTAGCAGAATCTTCCTCCATAAGTACTCCGTACATTATTGCAGGTAACAGCTCTTTCGTGAAGAGAAATTTAGCCCCACATGCAACAGCGATTGCGTTTTCCAGACCCTGGGTTCAAAATTTGTTACCGTTTTAGTTTTGAAAACCGTTCCTTAAGCAAAACCGGCAATTTTGATCCTCATTGATAATTGAATTTACGGAAACAAAAACACAGCTCTATCTTTGTCACATTTTAATAATCAAATAAGCGGCCCGATCTGGTGACAACGAAATCAATTCCCAGTCAGCTTCAGGCTACGTAACATGGACTCTTAACTCAAAACTGTTCAGGGAAGTGCGTAAACGAGGATTTCACATACGTCCGAAGCAGAGACCAAAAACAATGGAACAATAAGAACGGTCTCAGTTTGAGACTCACATGTGAGATGTTCAGCTGAAGTTTTTCTAATTGCATTAATTAGCTTCTGCACCTGTCAAGGAATATAAATATGGGACGTGCGGTTGAGCTGAATATCGATTTGAAGAACTCTCGTCAAAATGGTGAGTCGAGTAGCTGCCATCAGATCTGTTT
The DNA here is from genome assembly GCA_000226015.1 of Mnemiopsis leidyi. NCBI lineage: Eukaryota > Metazoa > Ctenophora > Tentaculata > Lobata > Bolinopsidae > Mnemiopsis > Mnemiopsis leidyi. The sequence continues at coordinate 192,620 of JH152693.1, read as the reverse complement.
TTGGAGCTTATTCCGGGATATAAGGCTGGTATACCAGCCAGCCATGTGCAGCCACGACTTTTTATCAATTTCAATTTCAATTTGAAAATTCATCATTTTCAACTCAACTTCGGCCTTAATAAATACCTACATCGCGGACATTTCTCTGCATTAACCACTGACCTTCTTGTTTTCAGAAATTCCTGATTCTCTTGGTAGCAACAGTAGCTCTATCTAGAGCCAACGATGATACAGCTCGGCTGCAACTAGCGGCAGACAACCCACAGAAACTGCAAGCTCTTTTTACCGAGTTCCGGAAGGAAAACAATCGTCAATATCTCAACCCAGTAGAGGCCAGGATGAGGATGAGCATCTTCAGGTTCATCTAACATTCCTACTTTATCTCATTATCTCACTCATCTAACATTCCTACTTTATCTCATTATCTCACTCATCTAACATTCCTACTTTATCTCATTATCTCACTCATCTAACATTCCTACTTTATCTCATTATCTCACTCATCTAACATTTCTACTTTATCTCATTATCTCACTCATCTAACATTCCTACTTTATCACATTATCTCACTCAATATTTCGCTAGTAAAGATTTTTGAGATTTCAACTAGTTTTTTTTTCGTAAACTGTAATTCCAAATAAAAAGCTTGAACGCCCGAGTCACGAATATAAGATAAGTTTTTTAGTTCACACTTTGCCATCCTTCAGGAACTTTGTGAAGGAAGCAGCCAATATCAACGCCAACCAGGACGATATAACTGTCGGAGTTACTTTCTTCGCAGATCTCACTGCAGAGGAGAAGGCGGCCTACCATGGAGCCAACTTTACAACTCAGAATGGCGAGGTTCAGGAGTCGATCGAGGAAGCAGCACCAGCGGTTTGGGGATCTGTTTCTCACAAGCATCACTATGGACCCATTAAACAACAAGGTATATTATATCAATATTTAAATTTAAGCTTACTGATAATGCGCTGTTATTTTCATTGCTTTAAACCTTCCTAAATACCAATGGTTATGTTATGCATCCTTTTCCCAGTACGGTTATCAAAATTGTGACGTCACAACATCCACAATGATCAGGTACTTGTGGAAGTTGCTGGGCCTTTGCGACAGTAGGTATGACAGAGGGATGGCAGTCCAAGCTGACTGGTCGTTATACCTCTCTCTCCGAGAAGCAGGTCCTGGACTGCTCCGGGTGCGGGACTTGCCATTCTGGATACCATACCAACGCCATGAACTGGATCAAGAGCAGGAACAACCTGGCATCAACCTATAGCTATCCGTAAGTCATGGTTATATGGCTACCCGTAATATAAATTTCTAGTTTATTCATTATATTTGTAAAAACATGACTGCCAACCATTTAGTTGTGAGATTTACAGCCTATTAAGGCGCTCTTTCAATCAGTTTTTGAATGAACAATCTAGATTCTAGTCTGTATTTGGTTAGCTACAGAAAACAATTTCATATCGCGAAATAGTTTATGAAAAGAGGCTGATTAATAAGCAAACTAACACGGGTCCCTACATCACAGTTACCGACCAGTTCAAGAGCGATGCCAGAACGGTAAACCCAACTCCATGACGATCAGGGTGAACTCCGTCAGCACAGTATATGGGGACAGCAACATGGCCAGAGCTCTGAACAGCGGACCCGTCGTTTTCTTCCTCTACAACTTCCACGGGGTAGCTGTGGAGGGGTACAAGTCAGGAGTCCTCCAGGCCCACCATCACGGCCCCAGCGCGCCCCAGAACCACGTTGTAGTCGGAGTCGGATACACCTCCTCTTCGTGGGAGATGAGGAACAGTTGGGGCACCAACTGGGGCCAGCGGGGCTACTTCTTCAAGTCAAGGGGAGACAGTGTGGTGGCTAGCAATGTTCTGACCATGTCTGCTGCCAGGCTCGGGCAGGAAGAGAAAGAAGAGTAGTTTCTATTTTTCGATTATTCTAAAAATAGTTCAGAAACTTACTTATTTACTAATCCGTTATGAACGTGTTTCAATGTATCTCAAGAAATTAGACCAAAAGAAATTTCGTCATCAGTGATGAGTAAATTAAAATTGATGAATTTTGATCGGAGACACAGAATTTTATGATCTTAAAGCTGCTTCTTTACAGTTAGCGATTAAAAACTTACACTGGGCGTGGACAATGAAAAGAGCAAAAAATTCAGAAATTTTGTTGATTTTCTCTGTAGACTTGAAAATGCGTTTCTTTAGGAAACTGTTTCAAGAAACTGTTTTATATTACATATTTCGAACACGTTTGTATTCATCAACTCAAATTATTTATTTAATAGTAGTTGTTGAAAGTATTAAAATACTTTCAGGAACTACTATTTAACGAAAACTTTCCTAAAAAACGCATTTTCAAGTCTACAGAGAAAAGTAACTAAATTTGAATCAAAACAGACCTAAAATTTAGAGAAAAAATATGTAAATTACCGTTTTCTTAAAGTCATCTGATTTATCCAGAGCTAGTTTCAAGTTGTGCAGAAATTTTTTCTGAGATGAGGTGAGCTTAGTGCTTTTTGCTTGAGAGGGAGAACTCGAGAACAAGCTCAGATCCATCCAACCTTTCTTTCTGAAAGAAACATAACACAATCAACCTTTGACCTTTTTAACGCTGAAGCGGTCAAAATTAATTTCAAACCAAACGATTTTCATAACGATTCGTTAAGAACATAAGGGTAACTTTTCTTAAAATCCTAAACTTCTGCGTTTTTGAGTGGTTATTTACTAACTACAATTGAGTGGTCAGCTTGTATCTGACTACAATATCAAAATGGAAACTAACGCTAGCTTGTGTCTGACTACAATATCAAAATGGAAACTAACGCTAGCTTGCGTCTGACTACAATATCAAAATGAAAACTAACGCTAGCTTTTGTATGACTAAAATATCAGAATGGAAACTAACGCTAGCTTATGTCTGACAACAATATCAAAACGGACACTAACGCTAGCTTGTGTCTGACTGAGGAGTTCGGGTGAAGGAGAAGAGGAATGAGCACGTCCACCAGTCTCTCTTGATCCAGGTGACTTGATAACACGGTCACGTGATCAAGTGCAGAGAGAATGCACGTGCTCTGGTTGTCCGACTTGAAAAGGGTGAGGATGTTCCGAACTGTCTTGTCCGGTAAGCTTTCTTTCTCCCCTTCTGGTATGGGGAGCATATGTCACATTTTGTTATCAGCTCTATAATTACGAACTGCGTTCAGTACTGATTAGTACTGCCTATTGGATAGTATTTTTATCGAGTTATTAATTAGGACTTACACTGTATATAACTATATCCAAGATTATTCTAGTACGTATATTTGCTGATATTCTGTATTTACTATTCTGTATAAAATTCTAACCTTATCTTCCAGTGAACATGGACAATGACATATTGATTGAAATATTTAGAGAACCATTGCGTATTCCTTGTTATAAGATGTTATACGCAACCACATTAGCAGTCCTACTTCTTATCAAAATTATGTAAAGTACGACTCTACAAATTTCCAAATAAATTTTGAAAAAAAATTAGAAGTCAGTCTCCTGCCCCTGAAAAGCAGGTAAGGTTCAAACCTGCAGATTGAGTAGGAGTATATCTGAGACATGTTACCAGATCCTTCTTGCTCATATCTTGCCGCTTCACAAACTTCAGTGTTCCTCCAAAACAGGACAATACTATCTGGTCAAGGTTTATCGCCACCTAAAAGTGAAACTTAAGTAATTCAGCAATTAAGTGATAATTGTATTATGTACATTGTTATATCTGTTCTGCAGTTTACCCAAACAATAAATAATATAGATCCAACTTATTTTTTACTTTTTTAGTTTGATCTCTCACTAGAATGTTGTAATAATACAATATTGATAGATCAGACCTCGGTGAGAATTTCACTATTCTTGCAGTTCGTCAACAGCTGAACACAATCAAGGACTTTAGTCTTCTTCATTTGAGAAAAAAGTTGGATCAATGGGATCACTGACCACTTCCCCTGAGAAAGTTGATTTTTTATTTTGATCTTCTAGCTACAGCCTGGGTAAAATTTCGTATTTTTCAGGAAAATATTGTGTTTTCCGGATTTTTGAAACAGCATAGTTCATAAAAAAGGAACGTTTCACTCTTTTGAAATTTTCCATCGATGAGTACACCCGAGATAACACCGGAGTCCGTACTACCTAGTCCACCCACTAAGTACTCCCTATTTAGTGCCTAGTGCAGAAACTAAGGACAGAAAATACTTCTAAATTACCTTCCCGCCGATGATAGGGTCAATAAAGTACTTTAGATTGTTTTCGTTGTGTGATCTGAGAAGCACGTAGCACCCTAAAACTCGGGCTTTGTCCTCATCTGGAAAGAAGGTTATACATAAAATCATGACTGCTATCTACTTTGAACTTTTAAACTTTAATTGTGCTTTTTGGATGTCCCTGACATCCAAATTGAATTATTCAAGGTGCAAAAAATAAGTTCAGGAACTTTAAAAGTTTTGTCAAACTCCTAAATACAACAGCAACCTGAAAGAGAACTGCCAGTGCTGATGTTGATGTCAAGAAGTCTCTTGGCAACAGTGCGGACCTTGCTTGGCAAGCTGCCAGGATCAGAGTGAAAGAGGAGAAGAGTATTACTCAACAGAGTGAGACACAACGGCCAGGTCTCTGTCGCTGACATGGCTGTCTCCACTGTATTTATAACTTCCTCAACCTGAGAGAATGGAACTTAATTAAAGTGCTCGAACAAACTTCAAAACATGACGTGAACTACTACTATCCTGAGGTGATCCTTGAGACAAAAACCACAATAACCCCCTAGCTACAGACCTTAAAGCTCCTGAAGCCATTCAAAATACAGACCTTGCAGGAGACAATAGGAAGAATGTGGGGGTGTATGAGGGAAGAATGTACCAGACATCTCCACACTACACTTAGTCTCCGTACTGCTGGATTACCCCCAATTGGCGAGGCTGGTGTGTCCAGGACTCTTAGTTGGAGAGTACCCAGGAGCTTTACCTGTTTGAGGGAAATGATCGTTGTTTAAGTTGCGTTTTTACTGTTTACTTATTTTCTAAAAAAATTTCTCTATTGTAGAAATGATGATTTTGAAAACACAGTTATTTGTGTTTGGGAAATAGTATGTTTCTCTATCGATAGAATCGGTAAATTACCAATAGTTTGTAAAACTCCATTGGCTTTTCCTTGCTCTTTTTTGGTGAAAGACTTTTCCTGTTGTATGCCACCTAAAATGATAAGGAAAAGGCTAAATCAAAACACAGTTTTGGTAATAAATCATTGGGTGATAACCACTTATCGGAGGAAACGATACATATAAATATATATTTTATATGGTCTCTTATCAACCTTTAAAGCTGATTTGTAGAAAGAAAGCGACATACGTTTTCCTCAGGATTGTGTGGCAGCAGCAGAAGAATTGAATCTTCGCAAATGTTCCGTTTTGTGTCAGCAACATCGAGAACTGCCATCACACATTTGACAACTAACTGATATATGATATTTCAGCTATAACAGAGATGAAATTCGGGCAAATTTAAAATCGATCAAAATGCTTGTACAGAATGTGAAATAAATACTAAACATTATCGTCACTGGGGCATCACGTGCTATCTTCCTATCTACATTACGGATTTACAAGATCAATTACTCACCTGTTGCTTGAGTAAAGGAATTTGGTTAAGGAGGAGAGGAAGCAACATGGCAGTCCAACCCTTGTTACCATTGAGACAGGGGTCACGTGATGACGTCATATTTGTCTGTTCGTACAGGGACACATTCCAAGTTGAATAAATGTGACACAAACACCTCACAGTCCACTCCTGTAAAATCACTGTATTTGTATTTGTGTTTTTTACACATGTACCCAGGCTTTTACAGTTATACTGAAGGGTCTTCTGGAAGATTCTAGATCTTTTAACGGAGACCCTTCTCATTTAACCCTCAATTACGGTTTCCCGATCATTCGGCTGAGTCGACCAGGGGCAAAAGTT
>JH152693.1:132615-168881 GCA_000226015.1 Mnemiopsis leidyi | reverse complement strand
TTGGAACCATTGTCGCCATTGGAATCATTGTCGCCATTGGAATTCCAAATGATCCATTCACTCTGAGTGGCGATCGTGAAAAAGGTATCGCCATCGAGTGGCTCAATGGATCCATTATAATGGCGCCAATGGTCGCCAATGGCGATCGCCATTGTCGCCAATGGAACACATCCATTGGCGCCAATGGCGATTGTGACCACCATTGGCACCACTGACCTCATCGCCATTGGCGCCATTGGAACATCCATTTGATCCATTGAGTGGATCCATTGGCGCCAATGGCGCCAATTGCCCCACTCACCAAACTATATGACCCTTTTGCCATATTGTGTAACTGGGCGCAGTTGTCCGGCAGCCGACATTTATACCATTGTGATCAGGAGATCACTGGCTACACAACGGTACTTTACTCCAAATTTTTTTGTTGTGACTGAAAAACGGCCTACGTGATGCACTTGCAGACGTCCTATCAGTTTTTCTCTGGAACTTGGAAGTGGACTGCAGGATGTAATTGAGACTGATAATCTCATAAAAACTGTATGTGTATCCTTCAGATGTAAGATTGAGCTGAGAACTGCAGAGAGCGAAGATCGTTGCAGGCGAAGCCAGGCAAATTCTTATCACAATCGAAGCCTAGAACGGCTTCAAAATTGGTTTAAATTGAGATAAATTTTCAATTTAATTTTCATCGGGGTTTTCTGCAGAAATTCACCAACAAATAATTATCAATTTCACTTGAAGCTCTTCTAGACCTATCTAAATAATGATGAACCAGCTGAGAAAAGCTCCATTACATAATGAAATTATCACCCAGTCATAAATCAGTCAAGATAAGAGACTTAAAGTTAAAGTAAGCACCTAAAACCAACGTCACATTTTCCCAGATTGCAAATGCGAGTTTATTGGGAATAAGACTGACGATACTATAAATTCAATAAGCCCGTTTTAGAAAAACTAATCAAAATTTCCCCGATCTCAAGTTTTGCACACCACACAAATCGAATTACGTAAACGTTAATAACAAATTTGGAGGACCATTCATTTCATCGACCATGTGTGTAGCTTTTGTGATACTCCTGTTATTGGGTGTCCTACATTCGACCTTTTCTCAAGCTTGTAAGTATTTTCTTAAGTTTGTAAGTACTTTCTCAAGCTTTTAAGTATTTTAACAAGCTTTAAGTATTTTAACTAATTTTTAAGTACTTTCTCAAGCTTGTAAGTATTTTCTCAAGCTTTTAAGTATTTAAACTTTAAGCTTTAAGCATTTTAACCAATTTGTAAGTGTTTTCTCAAGCTTGTAAGTATTTTCTTTAGCTTGTAAGTATTTTCTTTAGCTTGTAAGTATTTTCTTTAGCCTGTAAGTATTTTCTTTAGCTTGTAAGTATTTTCTTTAGCTTGTAAGTATTTTCTCAAGTTTATAAGTACTTTCTCAGCTTGTAAGTATTTTCTTTAGCTTGTAAGTACTTTCTCAAGCTTGTAAGTACTTTCTTTAGCTTGTAAGTGTGTTCACAAGCTTGTAAGTACTTTCTCAAGCTTGTAAGTGTGTTCACAAGATTGTAAGTATTTTCTCAAGCTTGTAAATTTTCTGAAGCTTGGAAATAAAAGCATATTCAAGATAAATGAACCATTCACGTTAAATTCTTCAATCAGTGTTTTAGAATGATAATAAGCAATATTCACGAGAGATGTTATTAAGTCACTCATATAGTCACAATATTTTATTTGTTCTTCTGTTCTTAGTGGTACTAGACCGCGCTGTAACATTGATAGTTCCATTGACTGAGAAAGTATTTTTCGATTACTATCAAAATCATCATTATTTGAACAGTTCAATACCATGATCCTTGAAATAAATTCAAGTTGAGGAGATATCACGAATTCAGGAATCATGAACAGATTCTGATATTTTATATGGCTTGAACAGTAAACCAGTGATACTGATACCATAATTTCATCACATCGAATATTATACCACATTTATCGTTACACGAAGCTCATTTTTGTCAACAGTGCATTAACCTGATCATGATGCAGGAACTTTTATCAACCTCTGTTAAGATAAGGATGAATGCAAAGCATTTTACAGCACCAAATTAAAAAAATTTTAAAAATACATGCGGGCATATATATTCGACTTTTCAATCATGGTTGCGGAGATAAACTCGAACCAAAATTAAATTTTCACTCCGCAGCGTTCGGGCCAACTTCAAGCTCATCACCAGTCCCTCCGACTTCCTCTGAAGCTCCCCTTGCCCCTGAGAATTCATCACCAGCCACTCCAAGTTTTTCTGGATCTCCCCCTGTCGGCCCTGAGTACGTCAGATTTCACATCAGAGTTCCTCAGCCAGGAAACGTTGCAGTTGGAGACGGTAGCTCTATAACATGCGCTATCGCCGCCCCCTCGTCAGACCCCACATTCAAAATGACGATAAACGGGGTCCCCTTTGAGGATATAAAAGATAATGACACCTGGGGAAACAGGGAAGCTAACTTCAGGAAATATGAAGAAAGGCACGAAAACGGGACGGTGGAAACAGTGATAGCTGGTTTTATAGACACATTCCGGCAAGACCACAACATGACGGAGATACGGTGTTTCTCGGAGTCTTTTGAGGGGAATGTCAGTGCGACCCTGGTTTTACGTCCTGTCGATGCGAGTAAGTCTCACTGTGATGTTAGGGAAACTTACCTAATCATTTTAGTAAGTTCTTGTAGGTGAGACTTCTCTCAATATGCCAATTGTCATTATAGTTATAACGTGCTTGAGTAGGAGCGAGTCTTACTTGGACAGCATTTGTAAATATAATGACAATTGACAGCTATTAACAACTACTACTCTAGCCCTAAGAGTTGAGTAATACTGTTTAAATTTTGTAAAATTTTTGACAAATTCTGTCAAATTTTTGAATTGTCTACTCATGAAGTGTACTGTAACTAAAAGTGAAATTCTTAAACAATCACCTTTAAGTTTAAGTTAAACAGTAAACAGCTAAAACGAAACTACGATCGTTGTCGATCAACTGTATTGTAATACTTATATATTATATATATAATATATATTATATATATAATATATATTATATATATTGTAATACTTATATATTATATATATAATATATATTATATATATAATATATATTGTAATACTTATATATTGTAATACTTATGTATCACAACTTTGTTAAATTGTCAGCCTATTGCGGAGTTGGTCAGTTTAGATGTCCTGAACGATGCATACCATCTAACTGGGCTTGTGATGGCGAGAGCGACTGTATTGGCGGTTTCGACGAGCAATTTTGCGGATCCCTTTCAGAGGCGACACCAGAACCGACACCAGAACCAAGTGAGTCGACAACAGCAGTGCCAGAATGCAGCGACGGAGAATTCACGTGTAGCGATGGTAAATGTATCTACAGTTCCTGGGTTTGTGACGGAGAAGAAGACTGCGCGGATGGGTCTGATGAAGTTGAATGTCCTGTATCAGGTAAGTTTCGTACAGAAAGCTGGAAAATACTTGACTCCAGAAAATTATTATATCGTTGATACCATAACCAATAAATAATATCAGCCGAAAACGCTTCGGCCTCGGGATTTTTACTATCGGACTCGCCGTCAAATTTTTATCTCAAATTTCTAGTCTAACTATCCATCACCCATGGCTCAACATTGGATTTTAAGGTCCAAATGAGGATTTTAAATTTGAGACTGTCAGATTTGCGGCCAAATTTTGCGTAAAAAGCTGGTATAGCATTATCTAGCTCAAAGTTGAAAATTCGCATTTTCTGGCATACATAAGGGTAACGTAGGGGGTCGATTATCCAAATAAGGATTTTGAGCTTTAGGTCTGTCGTCTGTCGCCATTGAATTTACCGAGCGGTTACCACCGCAACTAATAGGAATAACTGGGAATGTGATGGCGAGAGCGACTGTATTGGCGGTTTCGACGAGCAATTTAGCGGATCCCTTTCAGAGTCGACACCAGAACCGACACCAGAACCGAGTGAGTCGACAACGTCAACAACGAGGCCAGAATGTAACGAAGGAGAATTTGCATGTGCCGATAAATGTATTCTTAGTTCTTGGGTTTGTGATGGAGAAGAAGATTGCAGGGATGGGTCTGATGAAGTTGACTGTTCTCAATTAGGTACTTTTCGTACAGATTTTAATGTGATGAATTGAGAGGAAAATCTGTAAAAATTGAATTTTCTATAACTACTTGACAGTGTTCGGTTCCTCATCGAAGTCAAATCCATCATTGCGCTCTATTACAGAGCCAGCAAAATAAGGGCCTATAAAAGAGAGTCGCTTTAATCAAAATAATAAGTGCCTTACGATGGAAAACTCAGGTTCTTATTTCTTGACAATTACATACTTGAAAAATTTCATCCATTTAGGCACCTCTATAATCGTTCTGGGTCTGCTGAAAAACTGAAGCATCATAACTCAAGTTCATAGATGATAAGTAAGCTAAACAAAAAAGTATGCCCCCAGTCTCAACTTTCTACAGTACCTAGTTCTCTAGTTAAATTCGCATAAATTAAAAAATGAGAGACCTCAATTTCAAGTTGTTGAGAACCGCGCTATTACACGCGATCCTGCAATTACAGTTACACGGCTAAGTCAGGATTAAGGAAACTTTGAATTTCGGTGATGAACTTCGAAGCTGCTAGGGTTCACTTACACTGACACAGATTCTAATTGCAGTGGAACCTACGCCCAGTACAACCACAAGCAATGTCGAGGAGGCTGTTACCACGGATGCTGCTACTAGTATTAAATTAACAACATTACCGAGGACTAACCCTCCGGTTAATAATGAACGATTCCGACTTGTGAACAGAGAGGGGGCTACTGTCGGTGTCGGAGAGCGAGGTCTGCTCTTGTACAATGGAGGTACTGTATGTGATGACAGTTTTAGTGAAAACTCAGCTAACGCTATCTGCCGTGAGATGGGATACTCTGGATCATTATCGTGGGTGAGCGGAAGTTCCTACTCGTATGGAGAAAATCAAACAAGTCTCGATATCACACTAGACGATGTTCAATGTAGTGATGATGACTGGAATTCCTGTTCTTACTCTACATCTCACAACTGTGGACACAGTGAAGATGTCTTCCTGACTTGTGGTTCAGGTAGAATTTTATAATTATATACTAACATCGTTTAGTAGTAGTACGATTGCTGATAACCTTATTAAGTTGGTTCGTACGTTATTTTTCGGGAAAAGTGCGTTAACTATTATTACTAAGTACGTTTGATTTTATCGTACGTTTAAGTGCGGTTAAAATTAATAGCGTTCTCTGTTGATGCAATAATCACTTGCGGCAAAACCAAATGCGATATTATACGGTAATACCACTATTGATAGTTCAATTCCCATATCAATACCACGAGCTTGCGAGTGGTATTCATGAGATAAATACACGAGCAATTTATGCGAATGAACTTATTGAAGTAAATGCAAGAGCTTGCAATACCAATATAGTATGGTATTCCGTATTTTTGTATTATTCAACTGCGATGTCATACTCATTACAGCTGGGGTGACACGACAGATGTCTAGTCAATATCTAAATATCTCAAGCTCTCAAGAATTGAAGAGTAAAAGCCAAATCACGCTTTTTACTGCATAGTCCATATTAGGCACAATTTTGCATTATTATTCACTTTTCAAAACGGTTCTCAGGAGAATTATCGAAAATTTGATAGCCCCCTATCTTATTGATAAGGGACGAAAAAGTAGATATATACTATTCCAAGAAGTATAAAGTGGTTACAATCGCACGTTTTATGGCTCAGTGGCGCAGTCGGTTAAATCGTCTACCTGCTAATCGAAAGGTTAGCAGTTCGATTCCCAACTGCGGCACTGGCCATGGGGTGAGCATCGTTGATGCTCAGCTAAGGATTCCGTTGGATCTATGCAGCCCCACGGTCGACTCAGCCAAATGCTCGAGAAATTGGGTGTGAGGGTTAAATGAGTAGCTGCCCATTGCAGCGAAGTCTCGGGCGATAAAAGTATGGTACACACTACCTGGCGTAATCGCAATGAATGATCGCTGATATTGTGATAAATTCGCGAATTCTGGCATGTTGCCACAATAAATGAAAATAATTACTCTGGGTTCTATAGCGGTCAAAGGTATCTTTGGGGAGGGATAACAAAATTAATCCTAGAAGTTGAACAGAAGCAAGGTAGCACTGTTTTCTAGCTTCTCATTGGTCAAAATAGGTGGACCCTCGGCCCCCTAAAAACCTTACTCTGTCCTGATTTGCGTTAGATCTTTCCAAAAAATTGATGAAGGAATAACCCAACGTATTTCAGTGGACGGAGAAGAAGGAGCTGAAGAGGAAGTAGAAGGATTCAGTTTGGTGAACAGCAATAACGAAGAAGTGTCCGATGGAATTATGGGACTGCTCCTTTACAACGGGGGGACGGTTTGTGACGACGGTTTTACCAGCTTTACAGCTGATGTTATATGCCGTGAATTAGGTTTTGCTCGGTCCCTAAATTGGACAAGCGGATGGCTCCACGATATGCAGGAAAGTTTAGATATAAAACTTGACGACATAGTATGCCGAACCGATTGGGATTCTTGTACCTACTCAAGGGAAGACAATTGTGGACACAGTGAAGATGTCTTCCTGACATGTACCCAAGGTATATACTGTCGAGAAGTTAGATATCTATATACAGTCATCCCCCGATTTACCGGGCCTCACTCCTTTCCCCCGAAATTTATTTTATTTCCAAGGCAACTGTTAAATTTTGTTGTCAAAACTATGTAAAACAGTCGGACTAACACTTTTTACTTATTGAACATTGTTCCAATGACAAAAAGACGGTATATATACACATAAGACGGTATATAGACTTATAAGAGACAATTTAGACCCAATTACGGCCTCAAATGGCACTCCCCCGATTTACCGGATCCCCCGATTTACCGTGCATTTTTGCTTTCCCCCGAAAAGCCCGGTAAATCGGGGGATGACTGTAACATGTATTCTTGATCTGTCGAGTAGGTAAGTATCTCTATCCATCCAAACTCATTTTTAGTTTTATTATTACCTTATTACAGAATAATTCTCCTCTCAAACACTTCCGATAGAAAAGATTATAAACACTAATAGGTGGCTGGCTTAAATTCCGTAATTTTTGTGAAGTAGGACATTCCATCTAAAAACTTAAAATATAACGACAACGTACAATAGATCAGCCTGCCAAAGGCAAGACCTCAGAAAATAAACATTTGAAACACGTCATCGTCCAGAGGAAATAATGACAACGGTGACAACAAATCCGTCTGAGTCGACTACGGCAGCACCCGAGTGCAGAGATGAAGAGTTCAGATGTCCTAGCGGTAAATGTATATACATCAGCTGGATCTGCGACGGGAACGACGATTGCCCTGATGGTTCTGATGAGCTCGACTGTGATCCAAGTAATTGTTTTCAATTCTGGAAGATTTTTTAGTTCCGCAACGAAGCTGAAGTCGTCGTTATGCCTGACTGCTAACCGTTGAAAAAATATTATAACTTTACACATCGGCTCAAACCATCCTTATTTCACGTGAATGCACTTTTTTAGGATTACTGTATTACTAGAACCTAAGAACCAAATTACATATTATAGACCTTCGATCTTATTCTGAACTTGTATATTCTTATCTGAGATTCTGAAATTCTTTTAACCATCTACGCTCAAAATTTTGATCATGATTTTATTTTAAATTGAATATTACTTAACAAAACGAAAATAATCGACATTACGATAAACTTGATGCAATTGTCAGCGAACTTAAACATATGAATTAACCTTCGGCTATATATATCCTTAGGATCTTGCTGAATTGCACAGCTTTCGTCTCGTGAACTTCAAACACTAGGAAATATTTCCTAGTTGTTTACAAGTCCCAAGACGGAAGCACGGTGTTAAACTATGCCCGTTTACCGGTATAGCCTTATCTGGTCCCCTGCTACATGGCTTGTAAACAGGCATCGGCCAGTTAAGGGCGGTCCGTGTAACTGTAGGTTGACACCGTGCTTTCAGCCATACACTAAACATCAAGATAAATCAGTTCGGATTGATTCAAAGAAAAAAGTGATGCAACGTTATTCATATTATGAATTTTTTATTTAGCTGCGATACTTTGATATCGATTTAATCTAGAGTCTTTAAAAAGCGGTCACATACAGTTACACCCAAGTTTTGGGTTTTGGTCAATTTATAATATATCGCATAACTAAAGCATTATGTTGTTTTAATACTCTCCAATCGTACTTGATATTGAAGCACTAAATTAAGATTTTCCAATTTAAGCGGACGAAGTTTCGACCGAACGAGTTCCAAATACGAGTACGAAAGATTCAACCCCTACGACAGATATAGAAGAAGCTTCCACGACGACACAAGATTCCCAACCGACTACAGAAGCAACAACACCAGCCACTACACCACCCACAGAACTCCCAGACGGATCACTGTTCCGGCTGGTGGATGGGTCCGGCGAGGATGTGCCGACTGGGGAGGAAGGTCTCCTGCTATACAGGGGAGGGACTGTGTGCGATGATAACTTCGATGATACAGACGCCAGGGTAATATGCAGAGAATTGGGGTATACTAATGCTTCATTTAACGTACGATGGACTTCAGGAGGGGATGGCTTGGAACGATTCAAGTCGTATCGTTATAATATCAAACTCAACGATGTACGCTGTGCTAATGACTCTATTGGTTGGGATTCCTGCGAGTTTAAAAATCGGCACGATTGCAGTCATTATGAAGACGTCATTCTTGATTGCGATGCAGGTAGGGAGGTATTGGGGGAGAAAGGGAGAAGAAGAAGGGGAGTACATCATTCAAATTTCCTTTTTCTTAGCTTCTTTTCATCTTGAATTACTTATTTTGAGTAGCACGAAAATCTTTCGACAGAACAAAGCGCAGTTGGTTTCCGGATCGTAGACGTCAGCGGAGATGATGTGGCTACTGGAGAGCGAGGTCTGCTCCTGTACAATGGAGGTACTGTATGTGATGACAGTTTTAGTGAAAACTCAGCTAACGCTATCTGCCGTGAGATGGGATACTCGGGATCATTATCGTGGGTGAGCGGAAGTTCCTACTCGTATGGAGAAAGACAAACAAGTCTCGATATCACACTAGACGATGTTCAATGTAGTGATGATGACTGGAATTCCTGTTCTTACTCTACATCTCACAACTGTGGACACAGTGAAGATGTCTTCTTGACTTGTGGTTCAGGTGAGTTCGTTATTTCCGAACAGCCACAGCTTTTCACGACAAATGACCATTTAACAACCATTATACAGTTTTAAAATAGACTAGTATTATAAGGCATACACCAGGTCATCATGATCATGTGATATGGTCTATATAAGACACTAGGTCACGAACATCTGATCTTTAAAAAAAACACTAAAACTCGCGGTGCTGGCAATTTTGCAATTATGAAATGAAAAAATCTAGAAACATGAACGGACTTTTCCTACGCTTGTAACTTTATAGGTTAAAGGCTAATATATTCATATTAGCCGTTAACCTATAACTGTATAGTCGATTATAAACATGATCACTACATTTAGTTATTAAAGATGCTTGCTAACACGCCAGAACGTAAATAGTTATACGTATAGTTATATAAGAGTGTACGTTATATATTCTAAAAAATATCTTCTATTGTGAATTTAAAAAAAACTGCAGAAGAAGAAGGAGAAGAAGAAGGAGAAGAAGAAGAAGAAGAAGAAGGAGAAGAGGAGGAAGAAACCGGATCGGACGGTTTCAGTCTAGTAGACTCAAATGGGGAGGAAGTTGGTGTCGGAGAGCGAGGTCTGCTCTTGTACAATGGAGGTACTGTATGTGATGACAGTTTTAGCGAAAACTCAGCTGACGCTATCTGCCGTGAGATGGGATACTCGGGATCATCATCGTGGGTGAGCGGAAGTTCTTACTCGTATGGAGAAAATCAAACAAGTCTCGATATCACACTAGACGATGTTCAATGTAGTGATGATGACTGGGATTCCTGTTCTTACTCTACATCACACAACTGTGGACACAGTGAAGATGTCTTCCTAACCTGTTTCGGAGGTAAAGTTATTTTTAGATCCGTGTATCCAGTTGTCACCTTTGGCGTGTATTGTGTAGTGCTGAAATAGTGCTGTTTTTGTAAAACTGTCGTGTCTTTAATTTGTAGGTAGTTGGCCTACAAGGCTAAAAATCTCTTCATCAGAATCGATAGAGGGATTCCATCTTGTGGACAGATATGGAGAAGAAATTTTTGGAACCGAAAGAGGTCTGCTCCTGTACAATGGAGGTACTGTATGTGATGACAGTTTTAGTGAAGACTCAGCTAACGCTATCTGCCGTGAAATGGGATACTCCGGATCATCAGCGTGGGAAAGCGGGATGTTTTTCTCAGACGAACAATCGAATCGAAGGATCACACTCGACAATGTTGCTTGCAGTGATAATGATTGGGATTCTTGCAGTTACACGAGTTCCCACAATTGTGGGCATAGCGAGGATGTGTTCTTAACCTGCATCCCATTATCAGGTGAGTTACTGTGAACAATATAGGACGTTTTACAATAACAGGACCTATTGCGCTCCGACAAAACTCATTGCGAACCGGCATATAAAAACTTTTTATATGCCGGCGTGCAATTGGTCAATTATTAAACAAGTGATAAAATAGAGTCTCATGTACTTGACGCAGAACAAAAAGCTCAAGCATTCTCTCCAATTTAGTTCGGGAAATTGGGGTGAAGTTTAAGTTGCACTTGGTCAACAGAACTTGTGGCAAAGTTGTCGGTAAATTAAGTGTGGTGGAACCGCTAATTTGGAGGTAAAGTTGTCGGTCACCCGAGATTTTAATATCGATCTACAAATTCTAAAATCACAAGTTCGAAGCCAACACCTGGTTGCTATGGAAAAGTGCATGTGGAGGACACTCTGGTGGTTCAAAAGGTTTCCGGGTTTCAGTGCACCCAAACAGTTTAACTGGTCATTTACGGTTTAAACCATTTTGACGCAGAAATAAAAATGGCCAAACAATTGGGCACAACACATTAATGCGTCCTAATGTGAAAGAAAATCATATGACACTCAACGCACATGATCGGATTTAAAAGTTACCACGGTCAGAACTTATAAAGCCAACCTATTAAATCTGATCAAATTTTTCGAAGAATTTGTGTGCAAAATGTAAATTGTTACCTTGAGCATCCTGGGGTTTCAATGGCCATGGCAAGTTTTTTGACCATCGGCATTTACAGTGGGGAAATTTCCTTTTTAGGGTGTCATAGTGTAGTGTAATTTATAGTTATACTTTGTATAGGTACTACAATAGTCGGTTCCATAGCCCCTCCTTCTAAATCATAATATGTAACTATCTTTGAATGCATTGTATAATTCAATTTCTCTTCAAAAGATGAAAACACACAGATAATAAAGGGATGAAATCTTCGTTTAATTACCACATTAGAGCCTCAAACTATTTACTTCATAGTAATTCATGAAAGTATCAATTTTTCTTCATCATTATCATTTATGATAACTTTCAGTTTGCTACAGCGAATATCAGGAGGACACTGGCTGGTTCCCTGACAGTGCAATCATACGGCAGAGGACTTTTATAGGTCACGATGAGTGTAAAGAGTGGTGTGACGAGCACGATAACTGCCAGGCTGCTGTCATCAGTCCTGCTTTTTGGGCTCACAGAGAATGCTTCATCGTCAGCACTCTCAATGTTACTGAGCGGACTAACTGGTCTGCTGCCATCAAAAATGCAACATGTTCAGGTGATTAAGCTCAACAAAATGATAACCGATTCAGACGTTCCGAAAAATAATCTCAAGGCCAAGGAAAGGAATGACATGAAGCTAATTATAATACATACGGGATACAATTTGTTACAACGGAAGCAAACTAGAAAAATTAATCTAGCCTAAGCACTAATTATATGCTTTAATTCTATAATACTATAAACATTTGAAGGAGGGGGACCCGAAAAATTCAATTCCAGGATTTTACAGGGGGATTAGCAGTTTTTGAAATGAATTTCAAACCCGTTAATCACAAAAAAAGTTATAAAAGCATATTCAGATCAAGAAGAGGAAGATGAAGTTGAAGGGTTCAGTCTAGTAGACTCAAATGGGGAGGAAGTTGGTGTCGGAGAGAGAGGTCTGCTCTTGTACAATGGAGGTACTGTATGTGATGACAGTTTTAATGAAAACTCAGCTGACGCTATCTGCCGTGAGATGGGATACTCGGGATCATTTTTGTGGGTGAGCGGAAGTTCCTACTCGTATGGAGAACGACAAACAAGTCTCGATATCACACTAGACGATGTTCAATGTAGTGATGATGACTGGGATTCCTGTTCTTACTCTACATCTCACAACTGTGGACACAGTGAAGATGTCTTCCTGACTTGTGTTGGAGGTAGGTTAAAATGTATTTTCATAGCGCGTCCTGCCGCCCTAAAATTAACTGTTCGTATTTTCTAGTTATATCTAACCTTCTTAGGACAAATATTTAGAGTTAACTATTATAAAGAAAAAAGTGAAGTTGCATTTGAATTTGAAATTCGAATAGCGAATAACGACCCGTAAATGACAAATTTTGTTTCAGAAGAAACTGAGGCTACACCTTTCACGTTGATCAATTCGGATGGTGAAGCAGCGGGATCCGGAGAATTTGGACTCCTGCTCTATAACCAGGGAACGGTATGTGACGATGATTTTGATGACAACGCTGCAGATGCAATCTGTAAAGAGATGGGATACGAAGGGGCAACACGATGGAGCAACGATGATACCTTTGCTCTTCAAAGTGATTTGGAAATAAAAATGGACGAGGTTCAGTGTGCGAGCGATTCTTGGGCCTCATGCGAATTTCAGACTACTCACGACTGCTCGCATTCTGAGGATGTGTTCCTGGAGTGTCATTCTGGGGAAGGTACGTGATGAATTAAACAGTGACATTACATAATTTTAATTGAGGGAAGGTACGTAGTTTCTTTAGCCTTAACAATACTGGTTATTTCTTCAGTTAAGCTATTTCGCACAATTTTACACTAATTTTGGCCCCATTACCAATCTGAAAGTTGAATCCGTGGCAGTTTAACAAATCACAACACTGGGCAGGATATGATGCGGTATTCCGTTTGGTGGACGAAGATGGAAATGACATAGAAGATGGAAGGAGGGGTCTACTTCTCTACAACGGAGGCACAGTCTGTGACGATGGCTTTGGTTCAACAGAGGCCAGGATCATCTGCCAAGAGCTGGGGTACAGTGATGCCGTGGATTTCGATAGTTCAAACGACTTCGATATCTCGACTAACTTCCAGATAACATTGGATGATGTGTCCTGTGACGGAGAGAGTGGCGGAGAGGGAGGCTGGGCTTCCTGCTTCTTCTCTGAGTCACACAATTGTGGACACAGTGAGGATATCTTCTTGACTTGCCTCTCCCCCACAGAGGAGAGTGCAACCATGAATGAGGCCACACAAGCCATGGAAATGCCAACAGGAGACAGAGTTTTGTTCGAGGTGGTGGACGACGAGGGAATCCAAGTGGAAGGTGGAAGAAAGGGCCTGCTCTTGTACAACGGAGGAACCGTGTGTGATGACGGGTTCGATGACACAGCAGCTACTGCTATCTGCCGTGAAATGGGCTACAACGCTGCATCTCATTGGGACAGTATAAGTGTTTACGAATCTCAGGCTGGATATGATATTAAGTTAGACGACGTATCATGTCCATCTGGAAACTGGTCTAACTGCACCTACTCGCTCATGCATAACTGTGGCCACTCCGAAGATGTTTTCCTTGAATGTGAGGCTGTGACGGAACGGGAGGAGGTGGACATCGACAGGCGGTCAAACGGTTAGTCAGCGCAACCAGTTTGGATATAAATGTTCATATATTCATGAATAAATTGGTAGAGGTAACCGCCGAAAAACCATATATGCAAGTTTGCAGTTATATTCCAATTAACGCAGATCATAAATGTTGAAGGAGCGTCAGTCGTCCTATTGTATATTTCAATCCTAAGAATAGTTATTACGTTTAAAAGTTTAAGATCTAGTGCCGTGTGATAAATACTCATTACCTTAGCTTAGGGTTGTCAATTTCAATCAATCAATAAATCAAAACGTATTATATTATATCCCGATAATTCCTGAGATTAATTGCTGTGACTGCTTATATACAATAAATTTTGATTGCCCTGTAAAAAATAAATGAATCGTTTTATCAATTTTTATATTTCGTCTCGAAAAAATAACCTTTCAGGTACACAAGGTTTTAAAGTCTTAGATAAATACGGAAATGCTGTCGAAGACGGACGCAGAGGTCTTCTCACATATAACAGTGGTACCGTCTGTGACGATGGATTTGGTGATACTGAAGCGAATGCCATTTGTATTGCAATGGGTTTTATCGGCTCCTCAGCATACACGAGCGGAGGCTTCTATGAATCATTACAAAGCAGCCTTAGTATCAATCTCGACGATGTCTCGTGCGAGCAGGAGGATTGGTCATATTGCTCATACAGAGAAGAACATAATTGCGGGCATTCTGAAGATATCTTCATCTCATGCGGCTCAGGTACAACTTTTCTTGACATTAGAGCATTAGTGTTCGTTCGTTTGTTAGCACGGGCGCAAAGCTTACTCCTCTCTCAAATAATGAAATCTACTGAGAATTAATGGATGGCATCCTATATTCATTATTCAGATGAGGACAGTGCAAGAGACGGACCTGCCACTTACTTCACCTTGGTGGACGAGGAAGGAGCAGAGACTGGCAACTCCGGACTTCTCTTGTACAACGGTGGAACTGTGTGTGACGACTACTTTGATCAAAATGCTGCTGACGCCATCTGCTCTTGGATGGGATTTGATTCTAGAGGCTCCAAATGGACCACATTGGAGGCTTGGTCAATAAAGTCAGATTACGAGATAACCCTGGACGATGTGAGATGTAGTTCCGCTTCCTGGTCAAACTGTACCTACTCCAGGTCACACAACTGTGGTCATTCTGAGGATGTTTTTCTCGCATGCAGAGAAATTCAAGGTACTGTCTTTTCTTCTAATTAAAAAAAAAAATTTAACTCGTACAACTTCCGAAATATTCCGTGTACGGACATCTTAAGGAGCTGGTGAGTACCAAGCAGAATTCATTATCACCTGATATGCAAGTTCAAACTCATTCTGAATGGAATAGACATTACACCAAAGTGGGATTCGCGTCACTGATATCCTCCGAGATTAATTATAACATCAAATTTTTGAGGATGTTTTCCTCGCATGCAAAGAAATAGAAGGTACCGGCTTCACTTCTAATCATAAAATTATTTGTGAGGGTGTTTTCCTTGCATGCAGAGAAATTGAAGGTACTATCTTTACTTCTAATTATTACATTCATTTGTAAAGGCGCCTTTGTCAAGCAATGCTTGTAAAGCTGTTTGGTGAAACTTTGGCCAGTTTTATGGCGTTTTTAAGTTTGTACTAGTTTGGATGAGTTCCTTATCTTAAAATGCGGCCAGTTTTTACTCAAGGTTGGACGCTGCAACTATTCAATGAATAGCCAGTTTAAATTAAGGCGATGTAAATACATAAACAAAGCATCGATTTTAATACATGTTTCGACTACAAAAGTTGATTACAAAGAGACATAATTTTCAGTTTGCTACAGCGAATATCAAGAGGACACTGGCTGGTTCCCTGACAGTGCAATCATACGGCAGAGGACTTTTATAGGTCACGATGAGTGTAAAGAGTGGTGTGACGAGCACGATAACTGCCAGGCTGCTGTCATCAGTCCTGCTTTTTGGGCTCACAGAGAATGCTTCATCGTCAGCACTCTCAATGTTACTGAGCGGACTAACTGGTCTGCTGCCATCAAAAATGCAACATGTTCAGGTATCATTTGATCAAGCTTGAAATTCATATTTAAGATTCTCAAGGAACAACTTAACTTTTAACCGGAAAATGTTTTTACAATTACTCGCCAAGTTCTCTTAAAGGAAAATCATGGCAACGTGGTAATAAGGACGTGGACGCTTGTTTGAGCAACAAAGATTACAAATAACTTGAAATAAATCTCAGAAGACGACGCGGTCGATGAAACACACTCTTTCGCGCTGGTCGACCAGAGGGGAGAACCGAGCAGCTCAGGAAGCGGGCTTGTACTCTACAAGGGAGGAACTGTTTGCGACGACGGCTTCACCAGTTTCTCTGCCGAGGCCATCTGCAGGGAACTAGGATTCAATTCGTCGCAAAGCTACACCTTCAGCTCGGGCAGCATTTGGGAGGTGCAGGAAAACTACGACATAAGCCTGGATGAGGTCAGATGTTCTGGTGGCAGATGGGAGAACTGTAATTTCGTTACCGAAGATGATTGCTCTCATTCTGAGGACATCTTCCTTGATTGCGGAGGTTTGTGATAATAATTAAGTTTCAGCCATTTTCGTGTATTATATGCATGGTACGGTGTTATATTGGCGTTAAAAATAAGGAACTCAAAACACTGGGATTCGTCTTTAAAAATGAAACGCAGTTGTGTTCTAGAGTGCCAATATGGTCACAAAAATTCATGATACACTTTCTCTTCGCAAAAGAAAAGTTAAGAATACTATTCCAGGAAACGAAACTTCAAGAGCGGCAATCATTAGTTTTGAGTTGGTGGACAGTGACAATTCCCCGGGTGCCATTTCCGGATTGCTCATCGCAACCGTCACAACAGCTGAGAGTAAGTAAAACTATATCTAACATCATATGTAACATCATATGTAACATAATATGTAACGTATGTAACATATATGTAACATATGTAACATCTATATGTAAGTGTAATGCTGTGTCAACATTCATGTTGGTAAGACTCTAAGACGATTATACCCTTCTCTTGACATATGGATCAAAACAGGCGAGGCTTATTATGAATCTGTTAAATGGAATATTTAGAAGCGATAAAACCAACAGCAATTTGACTCAGAATTGATTTCAGATCGAACGGACAGAGGTACGGTATGTGACGATTACTTTAATGAGAACTCCATAGCTACTGTCTGTATACAGCTCGGTTTTGAAGACTCCCGATATTTCCGACGGTACAATGTAACAGAATCGTTCAGGTAACTTTTGAATGATTGATGAAAATTAATTATGAAACTATGATTTTGTCTATGCTCAGTCCTCTCATTAATATAATTTGAATTCTAAATATTTTGAATTGAATTGGGCAGTGCAATTACAAGGTGACCACGGTTTTGTGACCATTTGTCCCAGTCACATGTCGGGTCTAACTTCAAGAGTGCAATGCTCAAGGCCAAATTATTTTGTTAATCGACCATTGGATTTGGGTAGGTCCCAGGTTGTCGACTTAGGT
Source organism: Mnemiopsis leidyi (assembly GCA_000226015.1). NCBI lineage: Eukaryota > Metazoa > Ctenophora > Tentaculata > Lobata > Bolinopsidae > Mnemiopsis > Mnemiopsis leidyi. The sequence goes on along the minus strand of JH152693.1, from coordinate 151,465 downwards.
CAGAGTTTCTCTCACCCCTCTACCTCAATTTGCAAAAAAATAAATCAAAATCTTAAAAACAATTTGCTGATTTAAAAAGTTGTTTTTCTCACAAAATAACAACCTCCACCCAGTTTTGCCTCTGAAGTATACAACATAGTGCTGGACAACTTTGCATGCAGCGGAAACAGCGATTGTACCTACGTATTGGAACACGACTGTTCTCATGTTGAAGATGTGTATCTGTCATGCGGCCCCGAGAAAGGTAGTACGATATAGTACTTTCTGGAGAATTCTAGTTTGCACTTACTTGTAATCCCCCTGCCATTCATTAGTATTACAAAGTTTTGATTTTGAATTAACGTCAAGTATTTCCCATATTTTTTGAATTCAGTCACAATATCACTTGGAATTGATATTGGGGGTTTATCTCCATGGTATATTATATAAGCAAATATCCTAATATATTAGATCAATTAGTCCAAATCCTTGCTGAACCTTAAATTGATAAATATCGTCAAACTGCATTGAAGTGTAAATATCTGCGGTTTAGATGGCGAAAGATCGTTCTTCAAAAACCGTCTTAAACGTAAAGAACCTAATTAGATTCAGTCCATGTTTAATTAAAACAAGATAAGATAGTACGAGCTCGATGCAATTCGACCCGCGAGATTTTGCAGCCTAATTAGTTTTAGGAAATTGAGGCAAAATTGTTATCAGGAATCAGACATTGCGGTGGTTTTCCACTGCACAATTCGACGTTATCAATGAGAAAATTATTTCATTAAACACGATTTTGTCAAAGCTATAGGAAAGAAAGATAAAATCAAAGATTTTCGCTTCAGATCCCAGACTAAGAACAGAGCGGAAAACTTGACTCTAACTTACCGCAAAATGATTATCATGTTACTGATAGAATAGAACTTACTAACTTAGCCACAGCATTTAGCTAAGCGCTTCATCATTTAAAAGACTTCGGCTGATTTGATTGAAAGCTCAAAAAAGGCATGTAAGCTGAATGTTTTAATTTGAACAAAAACTCTTTGACGGCTTACACGATTCAGGCAAAATCAAAGAATCTTCACTAAAAGCTTGAAAATACACCTACAAGTAACTGGCCGCAGTTAAGGCTTCGAACTGGTCATAACAGTTAACACTTAACCAGTGATCAGTGAACAAAATCTCCTATCTTAAAGAAGGGGAGCTGGCTGTTGGAGGTCAGTAATTCAAAACAAGCTGAAAGAGTAAAAAAGAACTGAGTAATTATGGTCAAATTTTGGCCGTACTTCAGAACAAAATGTCTATAATCAGGGTAAATAATATCTATAATCAGGGTCTATAATCTACTACTACTACTAGTAGTACTACTACTTCAACTACCACTACTAAAAGAATATACAATGTATAGGTGATAGCAAACGTATTACGTTATTCCTACAAATACAAAAGCTGACGAACGCGCGTACAACAAAACAAGAAATACTCCGTCTGGATGCTAATATCTTAACTTACATCAGCCGCGTGTATTCAGCATTACACGTTATGAGTGTGCCATGTGCGCGTCTTTCATTTTGCACGTGCGATATATGTAGTGTGTAACTTCAGTTAATGGAACATAAAGGATACTAGGACTTATTAACATTTAAATCTCCAGGTCTGATAGCAAACGTGACGAGTCAGTTTCAGCTGACTCCCCGAGATCCACGAGGCTTGTACGTTGTGGAAAAGAAACTGGAAGATTCGGACGTTTACGGGGGAGTGTGCGATGATAGCTTCACCGACACCACGGCTGCGGTGATGTGCTCCTACTTTGGCTGGGCAACAGGCAGAAAGGGACCCTCCCAGCTCCTCAGAAATGGAACAAGCTTCGTGTCAACGAGGCTGACCTGTGAGGGAGAAGAATGCAAGGACAGGTCATATCCAGACGGCTCTAACTCGACCGAGTACATGTGTGCCCCCCATGAACTGGCATCTGTTTTCTGCTACAACGGTGAGGGTTTTACTCGATACTCATTACTCGATACTCCCACGTGACTTTGTAAAACTTTATAGCTCTAACAAACCGTATATTAAAGCGAGTATGCGGTGTCAGCTGGCGTAACCATGGTTGTTGCTTCATTGTATTGTATAAAATCACGATAATAGTTATTTTGATGATGTGTGTTTGTAAAACATCGGCAACCCGCAGAGGTAATGGACTACAGAGTAGACTTATTACGAGATAACATAAACAATGCGAGACAGTTCTCACTAACCATCTTGATGAGGTTTGGAAATTAATAACCTAGAATTAAGCTGTTTGGAAATTTATAACAAAGAATGAAGCTGTTTCCGATTTCTGAAATGGAGTATTTCTTGGTTTATACAGACTGTATACGCCAGAAATGTAATTTTTTGCATCAAATTTTAGTTACTACAAAGAAGGAGAACTCTTCTTGCTGCACCGTGACCGTGACAGAAGAGCGATAGAGGTACAAGCTTGTGGCAGCACAATTCCAGGAGTACGAGTAAGTGGAACGGGCGGACGTTATGTCATCTCGGGCCGGCTTCTTGCTGCTAGGGTCTGTGAGGATTCGTGTGTGTCCATTGTAGTTCGAGACAGAATCTCCTATCTACATTGTTTCGAACTTGGTGCAGCTGAAATTTGAATTTATATGGAATTAAGTGAGATTAAGAACATTTAAGAACTGATGAGATCCTGACTTTAAGGGTTGCATTTTTAAACTTATCTGTATCATCATTAAGAATAATGGTTTAATGATAATTTCATCGTTAACTTGACATTAACGATGAAATTAACATTAAACATTAATTCTTATTGATGAATTTAATTTAACAATATAATTACAATTTGAACCTTCTTCATCTTACATTTACTTCTACATTTATGATATATTGAAATTTTATCCCCTTGAAAATGTTTAAAGTGTCCGTCGCTTTTACAATGCCCAATTCCAATGCAATATCGGAATTAGATATCATTCTTCAAAGTTTAAAGTTAAACTTCATGCCTATCAATTAAATTATTTTCTCATTTTTATGGATATTGAAGATTGAATTCGACAATTTATATGCTATAAGTATATGCTTGTAGTTGTACCCTTCAATTCTATAGATACATACTAATTTTATTTTCGAAAGTGAAGCTCTCTATACCTTTAATTTTACTGTGTCGTCTTCTGGATGTGAAACTTGGTCCAAATTCAAACTTAACTTTCGAAGCTCTATAAAAGACTCTATACCATTCACACCATGATTGGGTAGCCGACCTTGCATCAGACCTGATCAGAAGTGAATGTTCTTCTCATAGCTATAACGCCACTCGGCCAGTGTGGGGCTACTCAGTTTGGGACACTCAGATCGCTAGGTTACGGTTACCAAGCGCTTAATTTGGAAGATCAAGGTTATATTCATAAGAGGTCACACTGCAGGACTACTTAGGACTAAGTCTAAAATACTCAGGATCCGGGCAACGTGAACATGTGGGTTTCTCACTTCTTTAACTTAGGACTAAAAAATTTAGAGTTACCCGGGAATTAAAATTTGCCCCATGGTCGATGGAAAAAAACTTGATCGCGGTCACTGACTTACTGTCGAAAAGAAACTTGTTGCCTTGAGCTAATAACAATCTCACCAACAAGATATTACGCTTGGAAACATGTTAATAATTTCAAAATTATTTTATCTTTAAGCGTAATCTTTTCCAGGATCTTCTTAGCCATTTCAAAAATTAGCTCTACTTCTTGATCCATGAGTTGAAACGTTCTTCCTACTAGTACTATCGACCAGACACTGAAAATTGAACGTATTTAAAAAAATATTATTATGACAAAAAATTCCCAAATTTCGATTTTCATATTAAATTTTTACCAGTCCCCTCCAACAAAGACCAAGGTCCCCAGTAAAAAAAAACGTTCAATTTTTTGAGTGTATGTTCGATAGTATATATAATAAGTAGGAATATTTAAGTAGGAATAACCTCTTTAGTCTTAAAGTTTCAAAGCAGATCTAGAGACAGCTAGTTTTTGAAATAGCTAAGAAGATCCTCGAAAAGTCCTTAAAGTTAAAAAACGTTTAATTTCTAGTGTGTTGTAAGTGGACTTTTTCAAAGTTCCCGAGACTATTCGATTACATCAAGTTCGATAGTAGGAATAACCTCTCAAAGTTTCTAAGCAGCTCTAGTCCTAGAGGTAGTTTTTGAGATAGCTAAAAAGTTCTACAAAAGTGCTTAAAATGCGTTCAATTATTCAGTGTGCCGTAGGTGAACTCTGTCAGGCTCAGTCAAAGTTCCTAAGAGTGAGACTCTTCCACTACATCAAACTCGACAGTAGGAATCATCGCTTCAAAGTTTAAAAGCAGCTCCAGAGCTAGTTCCACGAAAAGTTTTAAAATTAAAATACGTTCAATTTTTTAGTGTGCCGTTGGTGGACTCTATTAGGCTTAGTCAAATTTCCTGACGCTCTTCGTTTACGTCTAGTTCGATAGTAGGAACTCACCTAGTAGGAATCACCTCTTTAAGATTAAAAACAGCTCTAGAGCAAGTTTCTGAGATGGCTAAGATGTTCCACAAAGAGTCCTTACAATACGCTCATTTTTTAGTTTGCCTGGATCGGTAAATCGGATGCCATAATCTTAACTCCACTTAAATAAGTCTAAGGGGTCGTTCACATATGACGTCATCACCTAGAGTGAAACTGGAGGGGGTTTCCAAATGATGACGATTGATGACGAGGTGAAGGGGGGTTTGGCCAATGATGATGTCATTAAAAATTTTTTAGAATTTATAGGATTTTTTAAAAATTCTTTTAAATTTCTTTTGAAAATTTTAATCAGAATTTCACAAAATCAGAAGAAAATGTTCAAGTAAAAATTCTGATTCAGAAATCTGGTTAAATACTGTGTTTTCAGTGACTTAGTAAAAAAGTTTCAAAAATTACTGCAAATTAAACCAAAAATCATGAAGTAGGGGGGGTTCCGACTGTGATGATGTCATTATGGTAATTTACCATTGACATTTAGGGGGGGGGGCGGTTTGTTATGATGACGAATGATGACAGAAGGGGGGAGGGGGGTAAAAATTACCAAAAATTTGCTGACGTCATATGTGAAGGTGTGACAAGACTCTAAGTATTGCCATCGAGCACAGTCACACCACGCATACGGCTAACTTCCAAACTCTAGTACAACTGCTATTGGGCATATTGATATATACCTTACTCATACATACCCTACTCATATTGATATATACCCTACTTGACGAGATTGATATCCGTCTACCATTCAGCTTTGAGCTGCGGGAGTCGGCCGTCGGGTATCACCGCGACAAATACCCTACCCCTTCCACGACCACCACTTCTTTTGCTTTTCTGCTTCGCAAAAAAAAACACAAGTATATGGACATGGAAAAAATACTGTACAATTACAGATACTGTATCCAGAAACCATGAGGCATGATCAACGTCACATTTTAGCATTTTCTCGATTGCCGTTATCAGTATTATTCTGCAGAAAATTACTTTATAATAGAGTCCGTAGAACTAGAATGCAAAACGGCAGGATGCTGGATTATCTCAAACATGAATATTATGATAATATTAAAATGGGCCGGTGCTAGATATTCAATAAGCGGAAGCCTGCCAAAAGTGCGGTGGCAGTGGTGCAGCAGTAGAAAGGCGAATTTCTCCCGCAAATTTAATTAGTATTACGAAAACTTTAAGTTTAATCATAAGATATGAGTACCAGAATTTTTCGATCATGTGTGCTTTACTTTTAGCTTTGGCGATCCTTGTATTTTCGAGTGTTCTACATTCGACCTTTCCTCAAGCTTGTGAGTATATTCAAATTCTGAATTCTGATGAATCATTCATAATATGTATAAATATTGACATTGAAAACCTAGTTTTCCGGAAATGAATTTGTTCGTTCTCGTGGTGAAACTAGCCGTGTGCAGAAACTATCGATAAAAACTGATCGCGCGGCTAAGCTGCAAAACATCATGATGTAACCCTTAATTATTTCCAAGTATGACTATGAGATAGATTTTGGGTAAGAAAAGACACCGGGTGTTTGCCTTTAGGCTACATCGAGTTATGTGTCGAATTTCGGGCAAAAAAAATACGTCATGTTATACTTAGTGTCAGAAAGTATAAAAAAATCGTAATAATATAAGTAATGGAAAACAGCTTAAAATTTTTAGACTTATTAAATAATTAAATATTGCAAAATTTGGGGCCTGTGTTGCTGTTCTTAAAACTAAAAGGGTTTAGCCTCGGGCCATTAGGGGTCGCATTTGGTCGGTACTGATGGTAGTAATAATCGTACAAAGTTTGGTAATCCTACAAAGTTTGGAATTGATTTTGGCCGTCTGCGAAAGTGTGATAAATCTGGGCATGGTCTTGCATTATAAATAATTTTTGCAGTGCCAAAATATGTGACGAAAGAGAATTCGCATATGCCGATAAGCATTGTATTAAGATTCAAACAGAAATGTTAAAATAGGGGGAAATAATTATAAGTTATTATAGAGTTAAGGGGTTGAGATAAAACACCAATAAGCGTGATTAATCCAAGCAGTTCACTTGCAAAAGCTTATCTGTCTCCAACATTTAAGCAGTGCCAGAATGTGACGAAGGAGAATTCGCATGTGCCGATAAATGTATCCACAGTTCCTGGGTTTGTGATGGAGAAGACGACTGCAGGGATGGGTCTGATGAAGTTGAATGTCCTGTATCAGGTATAGGTTTCGTACAGAAATCTGGAAAATACTCTTTAGCAAATTATTATATCGAGCACCAACAAAAGATAAATCAGATAAGACAAAAGTAAAGTAAAATTTCTTTGTGTCTTGTGAACTTTACATATTTTGAAATCAAAATCAATCAACTGTTTAACTTGCCGGTCTGACATTATTTCATATAATGAAATCTACTGTTCGAATTCCAATTTCTTTCTCTCTTAAGACAAGTTGCGCAAAAATCTTTAAATAGCAATCTTCGGGGGTCATTAGATCATTTGTTCTTGTAAGTTGTTATAGGCATGAACGTCAAGAGTAAACTTAGAAATGATTCATGAATGATTTCCCCTTTCAGAGCAGTCTATTTGATTCTTGCGTTAATTTGATAACCAATGGTCAGCAAAGCGTACGATAAGATTTGTACAGAATTATTTAAATACAGTGAAAAGAAATTATATTTATAAAGTTAAGGGGCTCATGAAATAAAACACCAATAAGCGTAAGTACTGATTAAGCAGTTCACTTGCAAAAGCTTATCTGCCGCCAACATTTAAGCAGTGCCAGAATGTGACGAAGGAGAATTCGCATGTGCCGATAAATGTATCCTTAGTTCCTGGGTTTGTGATGGAGAAGACGACTGCAGGGATGGGTCTGATGAAGTTGAATGTCCTGTATCAGGTAAGTTTCGTACAGAAATCTGACAAATACTCGACTCTAGCAAACCAATACTCAACTCTAGCAAATCAGACGAAACAAGTTCACGCGTACAAATCTTGAAATAGCAATCTTCGGAGGTCATTAGATCATTATCTTCGTTACCATTAACGTAAAGAGTGAACTTAGAAAAGATTTATGAATGATTATCCCTTTTTGAGCAGTCTGTTTGAATCCTGCTAACCTTATAAAGTTATAAACAGTCAGCAAAAATTCGAACAGAATTGTTCAAATAGGGAAAACAGATTATAGAGTTAAGGGGCTGAGATAAAACACCAATAAGCGTGATTAATCCAAGCAGTTCTCTTGCATAAAATGCTTATCTGTCTCCAACATTTTTTGCATTGTCAGAATGTGACGAAGGAGAATTCGCATGTGCTGATAAATGTATTCTTAGTTCCTGGGTTTGTGATGGAGAAGATGACTGCGGGGATGGGTCTGATGAAGTTGACTGTCCTGTATCAGGTAAGTTTCATACAGTAACTAAGCTGACAAATAGCCTGTTCTAGCAATTATCATCATATCGAGCACCAACAGAAGATAAATCAGATAAGACAAGTTGCGTACAAATCTTCAAATAGCAATCTTCGGAGGTCATTAGATCATTCGTAGGCATGAACGTCAAGACTAAACTTAGAAAAGATTCATGAATGATTTTCCCTTTTGGAGCAGTCTGTTTGAATTTTGCGTTTTGATAACCAAAGCATTATGATAAGATTTAAACAGAATTGTTACCGTAGGAGGAAAGAAATTTTAAAGTTAAGGGGCTCATGAAATAAAATACCAATAAGCGTGATAAATCTAAGCAGTTCACTTGCAAAAGCTTATCTGCCGCCAACATTTTTGCAGTGCCAGAATGTGACGAAGGGGAATTCGCATGTGCCGATAAATGTATCCTTAGTTCCTGGGTTTGTGATGGAGAAGATGACTGCGGGGATGGGTCTGATGAAGTTGAATGTCCTGTATCAGGTATAGGTTTCGTACAGAAAGCTGGAAAATACTCGACTCTAGCATATCAATACTCAACTCTAGTAAATCAGACGAAACAAGCTCATGCGTACAAATCTTGAAATAGCATTCTTTGGAGGTCTTTGGATCATGACATTCGTTGCGATTAACGTAAAGAGTGAATTGAGAAAATATTCATGAATGATATTCCATTTTTGAGCAGTCTGTTTGAATCTTGCGTTTTGCTAACCTTATTAATTGTCAGCAGAGCATTGTGAAAAGATTCGAACAGAATTGTTAAAATAGGGGAACAAATTATAGAGTTAAGGGATTGAAATAAAATACCAATAAGCGTGATCAAGATCCAATCAGTTCACTTGCAAATGCTTATTTGTCACCAACATCTTTGATCTTTTGCAGTACTAGAATGTGACGAAGGAGAATTCGCATGTGCCGATAAATGTATTCTTAGTTCCTGGGTTTGTGATGGAGAAGAAGACTGCAGGGATGGGTCTGATGAAGTTGAATGTCCTGTATCAGGTAAGTTTCGTACAGAAATTAAGCTGACAAATAGCCTGTTCTAGCAATTATCATCATATCGAGCACCAACAAAAGATAAATCAGGTAAGACAAAAGTAAGTAAAGTTTCTGTGTGCCTTGTGAACTTTACATGTTTCAATCAACTGTTTAACTTGCCGGTCTGACATTATTTCATATAATAAAATTCGAATTCTAATTTTCTTTCTCTCTTAAAGTTAAGACAAGTTGCGCAAAAATCTTTAAATAGCTATCTTTGGGGGTCATTAGATCATTTGTACTTGTAGGCATAAACGTCAAGAGTAAACTTAGAAAAGATTCATGAATGATTTCCCCTTTTGAAGCAGTCTGTTTGAATTTTGCGTTTTGATAACCAAAGCATTATGATAAGATTTAAACAGAATTGTTACCGTAGGAGGAAAGAAATTTTAAAGTTAAGGGGCTCATGAAATAAAATACCAATAAGCGTGATTAATCCAAGCAGTTCACATGCAAAAGCTTATCTGTCTCCAACATTTATGCAGTACCAGAATGTGACGAAGGAGAATTCGCGTGTAGCGATGGTAAATGTATTCTTAGTTCCTGGGTTTGTGATGGAGAAGACGACTGCAGGGATGGGTCTGATGAAGTTGAATGTCCTGTATCAGGTAAGTTTCGTACAGAAATTAAGCTGACAAATAGCCTGTTCTAGTAATTTTAGCTTTTTAGGGGTCTTTCTCTGGATCTTTTTCCATGCTTGGGCTTACAATCGAGTAGATAGTTGGGGAGTCGATCTTCTGGCATTCTACTGACATGTCCAAACCAACGCAGACGTTTTGTGGCTATAATGTCAGTGTGGATGTTGTCTTTCCCAATGACCACGCTTTCTGTTTTCTTGACATTCATCTTCAATCCTCCGACCCCACAATATTATCTGTTATTGTTTCTTGCAACCCCCTAGGGGTGCCATCTAGTGCAGCGATGTCATCTGCGTAATTCAGGTCAGTCACACACTTTTCGGGTTGCGTAATTCAGGTCAGTCACACACTTTTCGGATTGCCTGGAGCTCTTTCTGTGTTGAAGGGTTAAAAGACCCCAGTTAATCACAACGTTAAAAATTGGTGGCCAATTGCACATTACCCTGACCAGTTCCTGAATTCACACTACACCATCTAGTCAACTCAACATCAACTCGTACAGCACTATCAGTGTCCTTGAAGAACGCTTGAAAAATGTTTATGTATTTGTTTGGAAGACCATAATGTTCAATAGCTTTCCAGATCAAGTCACGATTGATTGAGTCAAAAGCAGCTTTAAAATCAATGAAGTTTATATATATACAAAGGGAGGTTGAGTTCTATACATAATAATAATACAATAATAATACAATGCCGGGAATAAAGCTGATCTATGCAGGACCGGTTCCTTTTGAACTCACACTGATTTTCACGTAACAAAGTCCAGCACTAAGTCTTCTTAATAACACTATCTAAAACAACTTTGATGCATTTGATCGTAGAGTGATACCTCTGTTGTTATTGCAAAAAGTGAGATCTCCTTTTTTAAGAATGATTGTCATGATTCCCTTCCTCCAGTCACTCGGGACTTCTTCATTTTTCCACAAGAAATGAAAGAGATCTCTTAACCATGACACAAACAGAATTGTAAAACAGGGGCAAACAACGTCAATATGGTTACGCCACCGTGTGTTGGGAATAGCCAAAATGGTCATACATGATCATTCACATATTTCTCGTTCTTTTTACAACATTTTGGAGTTGTCCTTCATCTTAATCTATAAATCTATCATTTAAGTGAGCTTCTCTGTCTTGAACTTATAATCTGAAACTTATGATGATGTATAACAATTTGAATTTTGAAAAAAAAGAGCTATGAGTTAAGAGACTGAAATAAAATAACAATGAGCGTGATTAAGCCAAACAGTTCACTAGCAAATGCTTATCTGTCGCCAACATTTTATGCAGTGTCAGAATGTCACGAAGGAGAATTTACGTGTAGCGATGGTAAATGTATCCACAGTTCCTGGGTTTGTGATGGAGAAGACGACTGCGGGGGTGGGTGTGATGAAGTCGACTGTTCTGAATCAGGTATACTTTTCGTCCAGAAATCTGACAAATACTTAATGGTATGACTTAAATTAGACGTAAGTGCCCTCTCGAAACCATTCTATTTTGATGATTTCTATGTGCTTGCTAAAAATCTTGATCTATAGTTGCACTTCGACCCGCAGAGGTCATGGATTACAGAGTCAACGTACGACGAGATAACATAAACAATGCGAGACAGTTCTCACTAACCATCTTAATCAGGTTTGATAATTAGGTATAAACTAGGCAAATGAAAACCGTGTCCTACGAAGGTCAAGCTGTTTTTATTTTAACCATGTTATTTTACTATATACTGTAATGTTTAAGTATTTCCATGACGGTCGCTGTATCCGTGATAAGTGCTCCGTATCGTTTGTATACTACAGTGCTCAGCACAGGAGTAAATTGGGTAGAAATTAGACACACGTATTCTAAGAAGTTTATCTGGAAGTGACCGCCCGACCCATGGAGACCCACGTGTCGGCGGCTTGGAACAACAAACAAAAAGCTCAGAAATTCACTAGTTCAAAGATCGTTCCAGCTCGCTGCACAAAGCTGCAGCGAGCTTGGTTCTGATAGGTCAAAAAGGATTACACTTACAGTAAGGATAGCTCCGGCAAGCGGAGTGGAACTACTATGTGCTGTGGTGGGTCCTTATAGGCTACTGTTTAGGGAAATTGGGAGGAAACTTTGAGGAAATTCCGTAAGGTAAGGGCAAAACGCCAAATACTCAAATATCTGCAAAGTCTGAGGCACTACATATACGTTTTACTATCAATTATATGTGTAGCGCTCTTATTTTGACCTTACCAGTACCTAACAGCAGCTTCTCTGTATTGTTGAACAATTACTGTATTGCTTTCGTTTCCCTTCAGCTTTAGTCGGACTGGGCTAAGGTTTGCATTTGTAAAGGGCTGGTGGTGCAGTGGTTTCCTTCTCGGCTCCCACGCAGGAGGTCGGGGGTTCAAATCCCGTATCCGCCAGTCCTAGAGAAGTGCGCTAAGGGCATTTGCCTATGCAACCTTCTTCGGTCGACTCAGCCGAATGATGGGGAAACCGTGATTGAGGGTTAAATGAGTAGCTGCCCATTGCAGCGAAGTCTCGGGCGATAAAAGTATGGTACACACTACCTTAACCGTCACTGGCGTGTATGTATAATTGTACATTCGGCCTCCTGTAATTGGCCGTTACACTTGTGTAACATGTGGCTGTTGGAGTGTCCGAATTAAAATAAGTATGAGATTATTAAGTGCTGACAATCATCAAATAAGAGATTCACTAAGCAATAAGAGATTTACTAAGCAAATAAGAGATTAACTTGCAAAGAGGAGCATTTTTCGGGTACAAGTGATATTCTGACCGGTCTGGGACCACCTTAAATCGATTCTTCGGTCCATTTTAGGTTGGGGTAGGTCATCAGAAAATGTTATCTGAAAGGCCAAATTTTACTTATTTTTTGCCGCCTGGAAAAAAACTTTTCTGGACAAAATTTACAACACCTCCTAATTTTCACAATTAAACATGTGTAATTTACGACACCTCGTAGACCAATTAACCCAAAAGTAGCTTAAGTAAACAAATTTACGACACCTCCTCACGAATTCTGACGTCTATAGATTAATATAATTATAAATTTTTAATTGTGAGAAATCCACCAAATACGCCTTCCAGCAACTAAAAATGAAATTTACTACTTCAGTTACTACAAAAAAGGAGAACTTTTCTTGCTGCAACACGACCGTAACACTGAAGGAATACCAATAGAAGTACAAGCCTGTGGAAGGACTATCCCTAGAGTCCAAGTACGGCACGGTGGAAATGAAGGATATTATAAAATTTCTGGTCGGTTTTTCGCAAATCGAGTCTGTGAAGATTTGTGCTTGGATATTGTAGTCAGCGGCAGAAACGTCTATCGCCACTGTTTTGAGCCTGCAGTGGTTGAGAGCAAAACAACGTCACCTTTAGTCAATTAGAGGATCTATGAAACGTGATTGAGACCGAGAAATTTAGATTTTTTTGTTCTTACGTCTTTGGAAAAACTGTTAGTATAGTTAGTATTGGAATTACAAGTAAAACTTTAAAACTAAGAACATTCTACAGCAAGAACTGGTGAGATCATAATTAACTGATCAATTAACTGATCAAGGGTGGCTATTTTGTTTTAAGTTGACATTATATCTAGTATTAATGATGATTGATGATGATTTCATTGATAAATTTGAATCAAACATGCATCTACAATCATAACTATTCAATTTTGAGATTTATGATCTCTAAAATTCTATCGTTTTACATGCAATTTGATCTGTCGAAGCGTTCCCAATGCCAATAGCGATTTCAAGTTCAATTTGTAGTTGGAATAAACTCAATCCTTTAATCTGTAAAAGTTAGATTGTTGTCTTATTTCACTATATACGAATTTAATGATCATGATATGATGGATCATTGGCATTGATGTTATTTGCTCTGATGATAAACTTAGTTTACTCTCAAGTTCATATTAGTGTACTGTGAAACTTAACAAGCTTCACATACCCGATTTTGTCCGTGTAAAAAGCTGCTAGGAACACTTCTTTGGTGGAAATCATAGCCTCCCCTGCCCAAACAGAAGTTACTTCCGAATCAGGGACGGACACAGTTTTTGGGGAGGCTGGTGTAACCAGGATTGTGGTCGGGGGATCATGATCTGGATCAGTGAAAGCGGGTGGTTTGGATTCCGTATGAATATCTGATTCCAAGAGTTCTTCCTTTGTTGCTGCAATGATAGCTGCACTTGCTAAAGCAGAAGCAGCCTCTTTCAAAGCCACTTCTCCGGCAATTGCTTTGTTTCCGGCCGCTCCAGGTTTCGCCTGAGCAGCATCTTCTGTGTCTTGATTTCGGACAGAATTTAACATCGGTCTCTTACCTTTGGTAAGTTGGTTTCGATCATCGCTAATTTTCTTTAGTGGTACCGTGTGTTCCCCTACGATAACTGACACCTGAAAATAGCAAAATAGCAAAAGCTTCGTATGATAAAGAATGCGTCATTATTCATAAATCTATGTATAAAAATCAGAAAAAAAGGGTACAAGTGATAATGATATTCCCGAAATTTTGCAATTATGATACGTTTAAGCAAAATTTACAATTTCTTACAGTGAACAGTCGAGTTGAGTGAAGATAAACAGAAATGAAAAGTCAATAAAGTACAACTTACCTGCGAGGCACCCAGGACTTTGCAGTGAAAGTAAGCTGGCATATTTCTGACGAGTTGTCCGATGAGAGGACCAAAAAGAAGAAAACGTTTGTAGAAATTCAAAACGACGGGATAAAGAGCCTCCTGGCCACGCCCCTTTTCGACAAAAACGGATACCTCCACCAAATCTTCCATCTCCCTCTCCAAATGACCGTCTCGAGGTCGACCAAATAACCTTGAAACAAACTTGTTGTTATGTTTTTAACATAGACTTTTTCCACGAACCTTTTTCGTCTTAAGGCTTCGCACGGACTTACGATCGGATCCGTCACAGTCCGCCTAGGCAGACTTTTTGGCGGATCCGCGGCGGACAAGTCCACCGGTTATACTCCTATACAAGCCAGACGTTGCCCTACCAGGCTTGTTGCCAGCCAAAATTTATTAACACTTCAAAGATAAAATAGGCCGTAACGTTAGGCTAAATATTGCGCAATGTGCGTTAAATCGATGCAATTACCACTCAGAGTGAATGGATCATTAAGAATTCCATTTCCAACGGCGCCAACGTTGCCAGTGGTGCCGATGGCGACAGGGAAGCCAATGGCGACAGTGGTATTAATGGTTACAGTCGTGCCAAAAATTTCATTGGTCACGCCACACCAATCGTGGACACCGTCTAAGAAGCTGTAATCAACCTACGATTTATTTATAATTATCACAATTATCATCATTGTCGCCACTTGCGTCATTTTCAGCATTTGCAGCATTTTTGCCATTGTCAACAAATCAGTATAATAAATTCCTGATTGTCGCCAATGAATCACCATTGTCACCAATTAAAAACTGTCGTTATTGGCACCACCGCCAGAAACGAATCGCCATTGGTCCCATTGTTGATTGTCGCCATTTGCACCACTCGAGCAACTGTAATTCAAATGATCCATTCACTCTGAAGAGAGTATCGCCATCGAGTGGATCCATTGGTTCAATTCCATTATAATGGATCCAATGGACGCCAATGGAACAGCTCCTTTGGTGCCAATGAGCCAATGGCGATAGGGGTGACCAGTGACCACAGACCATTGGCGCCACTCACCAGATCGCCATTGGCACCGATGGAACAATCATTGAATGGATCGATTTGCGCCAATGGCGCCAATTGCCCCACTAAACATGAAAGTATAACCCTATTACCCAATTTAAACTCGTCGCGGCCGTGATCGGTCATGGTAAAAGTAAGAGAAACGGCTAATCCAGATCTTTTGAGCTTTTGGAAAGAAGGCAGAGCACTTAAGACTTTTGAAATAATCGAAATGGCTTAAGGATGTAATTTTGCTGATTTGCCGGTCACAAGCTTTTGTAAGTAACATGGCTTAAGATTTAAACACTTTTCATAGAACCAATTCCTCATATCTTTATAATTACAGTTTTGTAATGTGTAATTTGTTACTTTGTTACTAGACATTACCCAGATTACAGTCGTGATATGTGATATAAGCATGTCGTCTCAAGGTATACATGGGTTTTGATAATGTGCAACAGTCAGTGACAGTAGCGTTGTAAAAACTAGAGCTTATGAGTAAGAATCTATGCAAATTTTAGGCTTGATTCTTGTCAAAATTTCACCAATATTGAAGATCGTACAAATTCTTAAATTTTGGTGATTTTATAAGAATCGCAATTGCCAATTGAGGCCAGACTTTATACCGGCAAAGTGCATACTTATAACGTATAAAGGGCCTCAGGCTTGATTACTTCTGATCAATTAATATATACACCGATGACCGATAAGGTAATTCATTTTCTAGATGTATAGTCGCTAATGGTATAATTAGTAATGTGATGTTATAAAAACGCGCGAACGGCGCGCATTCAAATTATTTTACATACTGAATGTGAAAATTGTAGTCGATCTATAAAAGGCGATTGGCGCGTTCCAAAAACGCTTTGCCTTTTTTTGGACAAGCAGTGGACATTTATTCTCGGTGCAAGTTTCTATGTTTTGCCTGTTTTTGTTTTTGGTGCAAATAAACGATTTGTAACCCGGTTTATCTAAACGGATAACCTACCTTAGAAGGTACTGACCAGAATTTGGATACCCCGAATATAACGAGCACTTTTCTCTATCTTGGTAAACATATGAGTATGATTGGGGCAGTTTCTGCATCGTTTTCAACCTGCAAAAATAAGACGTCAGGATTACATAGTCAGAGATGATAGTAATAATAGTGGTGATTAACATAATTGAAGGAAAAGGGAAAGTGAGGAATAGTGACAGCCCTCTTCATCTTGTTACCCCAATAAAAGTATAAAATATAAGAATCGTCAATCGTCTTGATTATGACAAAGATCTTAAAATCTATTAGGAACGGTATTCTTGGGGAAGTGTCTCAAATTTTCGATACTTAAACACCTCATTCCTCAAAATTTATGGGCCCTAGCTTAGTTCTCGGTAGTGAAATACTCTCAAATTGTCCTATGGATACAGATTGATCTCCAAAAACAAAGGTAGGAGCCTTACATTTAGAAAAATGGGGTTTTAAATTTGAGACACCTCCCCACGAATACCGTTCCTAATTATACAGTTGTTTTTTTTATTTTTAGCCTTCACCTTATTTCTAGACGAAGCACGAGACCTTGAAAGCAAATAAGCTTGTGTACGTAGTACAACCATTAAAGACTAAGGAGGCGAGTTGTTTCATGGTTCTACAGCTTGATATGTACCATGGGTTATATTAACGTCATGTTTTGTTCATATTAACATCACGGGCCCAACTCTATGAAATAAAATCAAATTCGATTAATAATGGCGGATCCCTTGGTTCAAGTACCCTAACTGTAAGAGCTCTATTATGTCAGAGTGCCACGCCCTACCTATAATGACTTAATGAAGATACTATATACCATTGGCGAATGTTGTGATACATCAGCGTGCTTTTTGTCGTTTGTTTTACAAGGATTTTCGTAACTACAGGAAGCTACATAAAGCAATGGTGTCAGGATAGATTAGTGGAAATTAATTCTTAACAAATATATTAAGTTTTACTTCAGGTGCGTTTCTCTACCATGGTTGCATCACATTCACAATTCCACAGTCTATTTCTATTTGATGTTAAATATAGATTTTTCGCTTGTCTGCACCTGATTTCACTTTCACTATCGATGATCATATATTTGACTTGATGCATAAACGCGAGAGCCGCGTAACAGCCACTGCAAGCTTTAATGACACTAAAACTTCTACCCAAATTTAAGCCAAAAGCACCTAGTCAAATTATTTGACTGCACCGCCGAAATTATCCACGTCCGAAGTTTTTAATACTAATAGTAATAGAGCAATAGCTAAGCATTTCACGGCCGGTTTTAAGTTTCGAAAACCAGTACATATCTAGTATCTACGGCCACCAGTATTATCAGAAATAAAATTGTTCCAGTTTTAAGGGCCAATATTTTCACTGTAGGCGTAGCTGCCGTGGTATTCCATCAGCAGTCTTTGCGGCAGAAATTATGTTTATAGTATATCAGCCTCCCAAATTTAATTGCTTCTAGTTCTAGCAAAAGCAGAGGGTACATCAAAGAAGCTTCTTTAGAATTTGAGAGATGGAAATCCAGCGTCCACCTGAGACCTAACTAAGCGGGCGCAATTCTTGTTCGTGGGAACAGTGATTTTTGTCTGTGGGGCAGCTATAAATGTAATAGTGATGTGATAAGATAATTAAAAGTTTGCTTTGCTGACGAAAAGATCAGGTCATAGTTTAAAAAGTCGAATGGTAGCAAAAGTCGCAATTATGATCGTTTAATCGCGCATGATTTTTATTTATGATAAAATTAAGACATAGTCTACGAGGCCCCTGAAAATGCGATCTTTTCGATTTGTGCATATTTTGTATAACCAGCGCTGGCGACCTTTTCAGTCATATTGCGCTATACGCACTGAAACTTTTTGCGGTGGCTGTAGCCCAACGGGCTCGATTTTTTCCACCCAGCCGGCCGCGAAGCGGCCTAAAAAGGCATAATGGTGGTTAGGAATCGGGAGATTTGGTAGTATAGTGGGGTTAGCAGGATGGTGGTCCGTCGTGGTCGTCGTGTCCCGCTCCTTTATCAAAACAGCGATTGCGCAGGGTAAGAAATTGATTTTAATTCAATGCGCCGCGCATCACTGTAGACTGATTAAATTTAATTAATGAGATCGTCAACGGGCGATGCGCGTCTAGGCCAGAAATGCGTGACAGCGCGTGATGGCCGCGACAGTAGGTTATCTATCCTACAATGAGATCGTGAGTGTGGTATTCGATTAATGATTGGTCTTGCGAATTGGGATATGCCAACTAAAGTGTTTGTCTGTATGACAACAAAAATAAAAAACATGGTCGGCTAAAATATGTTCTCAAACACAAAAAGTCACTGAAAATCACGATCGATTCGGGCGGTGCAAAATCAAAATGTGCATTGTGATATCAGCAATAAAGTTGTTTGTTCACTTCAATCACTCTTCGTAAATGATGAAATCCGACTTATAAAACTAAGGAATAGGAGTGATTTTTGCGAATTTTCCCGTTGTAGTAGATAAAGCTTCATAAAGTTATTAGTTGTAACCAAATGCAACAGGATATTAAATGTTTTACTTTTAGATAACTGATAATGAATGAATGTCAGATGGATTACTGGCTGCACAGT
>JH152693.1:117370-130769 GCA_000226015.1 Mnemiopsis leidyi | reverse complement strand
TCTTGTCAATTGTAACTTGTAGATGACAAATGAAGTTGTGAGGATAGTAATTCTTTTAGAATTTAGCGAGCGCGATGTCAGATGTGGTAAGGTAAAAATCACGTACAACGTAGGCGTAGCCATAAAAACTCAAAAGCAAGCGACCGAGTTGACGGAGTGAAGGTTAATTGTTACCCCGGGCTAAAACGGAATATCAAATTATTTTTAGAGAGAACAGCCAAGAGACTCTCCCCGGTCAAAGGGAGCAACCAATTTATTGGTTTTTGGTAATTTATTTTATAATGCACGTGCCATGTCAATTTTATTTACACGGTGCGCGTTATCAATGCATGGCTCATTGCATGCTTAAAATCTCTGCAAGTGAGTGTCGAGTATGTAAAGTGTATTTTATTCTTCATCATACTCAAATAAGATTTTAACAGCTCCGGCTGGGTGGAAATATATCGCCCGTCTGTCCGGAATAACGGGCGAAATTCTTGTTATACATGATAAATTTAAGCCGCCATAGGCTATGTTAGTATTATTCGATTTTACAAACTTTAATTTATACCTATTGCAGTATTACACACACTCACACTGCTCAACAAGCTTCCTGTGCTCTATTCTCTCCTCTCTGCTATGCTTCTTCAACCGAGGACCTGGCGCAATATCTAGGTCTTGACATCGCACTAGGTCATGACTAGTGCACAGACCTGACGGTCTTGCAGCTACTATTTTCTGTACCGTTTTTTATTGCTTGGGACCAACTAATAAGATCGCGAGGTTAGCGGTTATTTAATATTTTTGATGATTTGACTCGTAAATATGCGTACCAAAACCTTTGATCTGCATCGTTGAAACTCGATGACCATCAGGTTTGCAGACCACCCTAAAGAGTAAGTGCTTATCAACCGTTATGCCAGTCAAGTTAAGAGTTAAATTATCTATCAGGCAGGATGAACGTAAATAAATTTACGATATGTCAGCTTTGAACCATCATGATTGTCGACTACTCGAATGTGGTATAAACCAAACTTTTCCATGAATTTTCAACCAGTGTCAAAATCAAAGTCTTTGGAACTGTAAAGCACTTCTTGACAGGCCCTCAGATTTGCTGACCACCCCAGAGAGCAAGGTCTAAACGATCTTTACGCTTTAAAGTCTAAAGCCCAAAACACTAAAGTACTTAACGAAGATTCGAAAAGAGTTTGGTCATGGGTGAGCTGCTGAATTTTCCCTGCGAATTGATGGAATTCTGGTGAATTTCAACGTTTCTACAGATCCACTAAAGTGTGGATAAGTAACTGTATATACAGGTACTTACACAGGTACATATATGTGCTGTGGTACACACTACACAATATACATAAGGAACTCGTCACTGTAACCCACGTGTTATAGTTTTAAAGCAAATGTTACATTTTAACCATAAAATACGATGTTTTCAAACATCAGCCATGCTCACCCTACGTCCATGCAGCTGGCAGCGGGATACGTCCTACACGGATTGTGGCACACCACAAACCGCTCTTAATTTTACCCTCATACACCTTTTCTTGGGCAGGGACGTGCGTCAATCTTAAATTTTCTTATTGCAGCGTTATTTGTTCATTAGACTTAGACGTGAATTTCATACATGATTGATACAAGTTTGATGTAACTTGTATCAATCATGTATGATTACACTGTTGGTTTTCTTTGCTGATGTGTTTAAAGCGGTGCAGACTTAGCACTTCAGGTCAACATCACCGTCGGTCGAGCGCGCACAACTAATCACACGTGCACACAACTAATCACACGTGCACACAGCTCATCACACGTGCACGCAGCTTATCACACGTGCACACAGCTCATCACACGTGCAATGCTTATCCCACGCCCAAAAACAATCACATCTACACAGCTTAATCCATGTGCACTGCTAATCACACGTGCATAGGTTATTCCATGCGCACTGCTAATCACAAATGATAAAGAAAGTGCTTATACAATGCGCATCCGTTAATAGGTTTTGTCCTTACGCTGATACGCTGTGCCTCTTTTTAAAACAATTTTTTTGAACAATTTTAATTTTATTGGACCAATATTCCAGAATCACACACTCAACACTTTGTACTTTTATCGTACAAATATATTGGTTTTTCAACTTTTTTTCTAGCAAACTTAGTAAGAAACACTTAATCGCAGGACTTGCATTATATATAGATAAATATATCATCCTTTATGACTCATTCCCTTGGACACTACCTAGATGTAAGATATATTAGTACTGCTAGATAATGGATCGAAATTGAAAGATTGCCGAGAGAACATTTAAGGTGTTAATGGGATTCAAGAAATTACAGAACAGCAGTTCGGCTACTTTTTTATTTATTAAATGTCCATTTTTATCAAAAATAATATTGACTTGCGCAAGTATTTGTTTTTAAATAATCTACGAATCTTAAATGTTACTCTTTGATGTAAGATAATAATCGTATTCTTAAATCTTGTTAAATGTTACGTTGGTCTGTTAAAGTAAGACTGTGTGCTGTGAATGATAGCTTGGTTAGGAGGCACACACAGGATTTTTCAGAAACAAATGGGGACAGGAGTACGGCGGCAGTAATAGTTGTCACTCTAAGATAGATGTCTCACTATAGAATTTTGATGAACCATGATCAGTCATAATAAGGGTAATACCTTGCTCCGGTGATTGTAACTATTCGGAATTATAGTTCAAAGTTTGAAAGTTCTTCAACAACATTTTCAATAAATCATCTGCATTTTTTGGTATTCGTATTTTTGGATGCTATAAATACGCAAACCAGATTCTAACCATCGAAATAAGGAGGGCGCTTTTGATGTGTCACGTGAAGTTAACTAGCCGATAGTTAACGAATTATCTGTCAAGTTTATCTTCGTCAGTCGATGGCAGACATTACTGTTATATCAACTATACTGTATACAGACTCGCTTCTATCGCATAGCATCAAAGATCAAGATCAATAGAGCTGTCGTCAGAAACTTGGGGATCTCGTTGAGAAAGTTTGGAGAATTAGTTCAGTAAAGCAGTAACCTTGGATAATTCGTCCAGAACCCTTGGCGAACTGGTTTATAAACTCTATAAGATTGGTCTAAGAACCCTTCGATTAGGGGAGTGAGCCACACGATATGATAAGAGAGACTTCTGCCTCTGGTATTACAATGGTTGAAAATAAATATTGCTTTATTTCCCTCATCACGGAAAACTAAATTTTGGAATGTACACGATCCTGCGGTAGCTATAAGATAAACTAACACCGACATATAGTTAAATAGTATTGACAATTTTTTCCCCAATGTTGGCGAAACGACACTTCCGAAAAAAATTATTTCAGAGTCATGATCAGACGGCGATTGTTTTATATCCTAAACATAGGAACAAGCAGTCTGACATCGCTAATTCACGCCCCTACTCCTTCCAACGGTTCACGAGCTTGCCGACAAGATTGGTTGAGATCTAATTAATTAATTAAGCAGTAAATTCCATTTTCCATCAACCGTGGTCCGTGATAGGTGATGCTCCGTGTTAGATGAATGAAGACTCTCAGTGCCTGCTTCATAATCTGTATCACTGTTATAGACTGTTATCGAATAATTGCGGGGAATTTTCCCTCGCAAGAGTGGATTGTGATGAGATTAGTTTAGGTTCGATAATCGATTTCGTGGAAAATCTGAACAATCTGAACAATCTGAAAAATCTGAACAATCGTCCGATCTTGTTATAGAAGCTACTCATAGCAATTAGCGGTTTGACATAATATGCGTACATTGTGAGTCAGACTACACCATCCATTTTTAAGAGATATCATGTCGTCAGGCTACAGCATCCATCTTTAAGAGATATGATGTCGTCGCGCTTGAATAGAAGTTTGGAAATATAACATGTTCCACTTTCTAGGTCCCAATTTTAGCCAGAATCTGCAGCAAGGATCTCTCATTAATCTGCACAAATCCACCTATTCTTGAACGTCTTTGTGTTACTGCGACGTACAACCAGGTTTTATGCATAAACAATTTCATTTGACATTTGTCGTACAGGAGCACTAGCGCCATTAACTTGTTTTTAATGTCCACCTTTGTGTCATTAATTCCCAACCATCCAACGGCAAACAACTTAATCGTTAAATAACCCTTCCCTCTTAAAGAAGAAAGAGAATTTTACCCGATATTTTGTTTTAATTTCGTTTTACAGTTTCAATTTACCGAATTAATATCTACACTTAGTTAAACGTTGAATTAAAATATTTTGAAAATGTATTTCACTTTCCAGCAGGGATTAGGTGGTTACTGATTAGGTAAATCACGAATTACGAAAAAAAGGACGATATAACTATATAACTTATATAACTGTATAAGTGAGGACGCACCGTATTATTTGTGATCTGCAGACTATGTGATCAGGAATAGTGAAATCAATCTTTAATAAACTCTCAGAGTCTGCTCGGAATGAACTCTTGACTTCGCCATCCATTTCACAGCAATATCTGGCGAAGTAAACTGGTGTAAATATTAGTATTGATTATGAAAATATAAGCGGTATAAAGATCAATTTGACACTTTAGCCAATAGAAATTTTGGTGTAAGCGTATAAAATATCGGCGTATGGTTATTCAAATTTTTGTGCGCCTGTGAAGGTTAAACAGCTCCCATCGCTGAAGAGCTACAAGAGCCGCTTAAAAACTGGTAAATGACCGCTTGAAAACCACAAGCGTTATTTTGTTCAAGAGTTGATAAGTATTGAAACCGTTAAGAACCGTTCAGAAGTGATTTAGGATCGTTTAAGAACCACCTCAGAACCGTAAAAAATACAAACAAAATTTTGGGATTCAATTATAACTCCCTGAATGGACTTTCGTAAGCTTTACTTTCATTCCTAGTTTAACCACAATTTTCAAACCATATATCTAGGTAATTAGAAGTGTGGATCCCCCGAAGAATTGAGGCCCAATTCATCGTATCCGGTGTCGAACGACTATTTTCCGTAACTTCGCTCCTATCGTGGGCTGCTTTAATTCATTACACTTGATTTTAAGCTTCAAAGCCCGGAATATACTCGTTACTCAGTCTGCCCCTACAAATTTCCAGTCACTCTATTTCTACTCACCGGTGAAAGGAAGGCCATGTTTTGGGTAATATCTTCCAATCGTCCTGAAAAAGTATTGTTAGATCCGGTTTTTGCATGACCCCAGTCCCCTTATATAAGTTTTCCATTAACCATCACTTATTTTCAGAATGATTTGATTTTGCCCCTAGATAAATAATTAAAGAATACTAAGCCATGAGTCAGTGAGTCACTCAATTCAGTCTCAGAGGAATTCTGGGCCTGACTCACTCCTAAGCAACCAAACCTGACTGTGAGTAATCCATTCTGTGAGTAATCCAGATCCCTAGTCCCTAAGTTAGCTCTGGGTAACCCAGATCTACCCCAGAGTGACCCAAGTCCCTATGTAAGCTCCGAGTAACCCAGATCTACCACAAAGTGACCCTAGTCCCTAAGTAACCTCTGAGTAACTCAGATCTATCACAAAGTGACCTTAGTCCCAAAGTAAGCTCTGGGTAACCCAGATCTACCCCAGTGTGACCCTTGTCCCTAAGTAAACTCTTAAGCTCTTAGTAACCCAGATCTACCACAGAGTGACCCTAGTCCTTAATTAAGCTCTGAGTAACCCAAATCTACCCAAGAGTGACCCTAGTCCAAAAGTAAGCTCTAAGCAACCCAAATCTACTACAGAGTAACCCTAGTCCCAAATTAAGCTCTGAGTAACCCTAATCTACTACAGAGTAACCCTAGTCCCAAATTAAGCTCTGAGTAACCCTAATCTACAACAGAGTGACCCTAGTCCCTAATTAAGCTCCGAGTAACCCTAATCTACTACAGAGTGACCCTAGTCCCTAATTACGCTCCGAGTAACCCTAATCTACTACAGAGTGACCTTAGTCCCAAATTAAGCTCCAAGTAACCCAAATCTACCCAAGAGTGACTCTAGTCCCTAATTTAAAGCTCTGAGTAGCCGAAACCTACCGTGATCTGAGTAACTGAAAACTCTCCCAGAGTTACCAAAATCTATTCCAGATTAAATCTAATTTAGCCCTACATAACCCAACCTAATCTAAAAAACTTTAAATAATTGTGAACTTGAAAACGGGAGATACCTGCGCGGCGTGTAAAGTGAAAACAACCTTTTCTTATCATTTTGACTTAAACGTTCGGCGCCAACTTATTTCTTGGACGACTTCTTCTCAACAAATGTAGTTAACAAGAAGTAACCATAGCAACAGTGTAATGGTATACCTTTGTTAAATGCGATACATGTATTCTGATTTCCCCTAATATCATTCTAAAGGTGTAGGAAGAAGGCGCAAGATATTCAACTTTCATTTAGATACTTAGATAAGTAATTTAAGTTCAAATGAGCTGAGAAGTTCAAATTATTTCCTTTGTGACCCGGAAGAATCTGGTATTTAGATCAGTTGATCAAATTTCTGGTGGTTTCTATCTACAAAATAGGATAACACTACGTAATTAAAATAACCTGCCTTCAACAACATATTAACTAACTTACACTTGTTTCGTCTTTTAAAGTTTAAACTACTCTGGTAGAGATATAAGTACTCCAATAGTACATTTTTGCACCACGTTTGAATAATCTAATAGTACATTGATACTTTGTAGCCATAGGTTATCGGCTGTGCAATTTCTTAACTAATACTACTAAACTACTTGCTGAACTATCTGTTTCACAAGAGTTATAAAACTAAACTTCTTGACTAGAAGGCTCTAAGCGTTTCCGGTTTCGTCTGATGAATTTTGAAATCAGATAGTTAAGTTAAGTAATATGGCGGCAGACACAGTGTCGCAATAATTTTTATTGCGAGAAGTTTTATTCTTGTCGGTGACTTTAACTATAATACAACTATATAAGAATTATTATCGCCGCTAACAGTTTCAGTTCACGAGGTTAGATTGTTTGATTACTTTACTCAGCTGAAGATCAATACGAATAAGTCTATAAATCTATAGTCAAATGTCCTAATATAGTAATATTTCTTAATATAGTCATTCATTATGATAAAAGTCATATCAGCAACCTCCCGTGATTAAAACTGCCGTTGTATGATTGTCGATATCAAACTCGCGTGGCTCACCTGCTAAACATTCGCTCCTTTATAAAATCAATATAACCTCGATTTACCGTGCCTCTATATACCGTGTCCCTCGATTTAACGGGACTTGTCTCTTTCCCCCGCAAGACCCAGTAAATAGAGGTTTCACTGTAATTGACTAGATTGAGATCAGCTTATATAAACGGATATTTATACTGAAACTATTGGGGTTGGATGAAGAGTGCAAATATTGCTGCAAGGCATATGGGTGCAATGATATTCAAAAGCCGATAACTCATAAAAAGAGAGAAAGCTGATCTTCAGCCTATTTGTATTGAAGCTAATAGAGTCGGTTGCTTATACAATAAGCAAACTCTGGGACATGCGATTTCGAAAATTGCCATCACTGGTGCTTTCGGCACTCGTGTGACAATTTTCTATAACACACTCTCTTTCGTTTGTAAATCGTACAATAATAACTGAATTAAAATTGTCAAGGTATGAAGCCTTGCTCTCTAAACTTCTAAAAGCAAGCATTTTCAAGTTTTCTGCTCCAATGAGATTATAGTTTTCCATTGAGTTTTCAAGCATACAATATTTATCAATAACGTAATCGAGGTTATTTGTAAGTCATAGGTATAATTCCTGACTGCGTGGCTGACCGAGGTCTCTAAAATACTGATCAGGATATCCCGCTATGGACAAAAGATCATAACATTATTATTATTGCTTTATTGTGTGTAGTACTAGCTGCAATCTAGGTGCTGTAGTAACGTAGCGAATAAAGGAATTGGGTAATAGATGGTGGATTTTGATAATAGATTTTGATGGTTGATCCAACCGAAATCTATTATCTTATTATTGATCGACCTACATTCTCCATTCCACGGCCCACGCCCTGATTATCAATTAGTAACTTGCCTCAAGATGGAGGGTGTCCAGTTTTCTTTCGCTTGTTTTGAAAACCACTCAGTTATAAGCATGTCCGTCTTAATATCATATCTCACCAACCTAATGATGAATAAACTTTCGGTGATGAATCAGATGATTACCTTTTACTTGTCTACAATTCTCAACGTCCAACCAAAATATCAACTTCCATTTCGAGGGAATCGGGAAACAGTTTTTTGCCAACATAACCAACACAATCAACATAAATTCCATCCCCAGCAGGTTAAGAGCGTCTAGGTTGCTTTATGAGTTGCACAATGTACACAGACGATCAATGAACTCGTTGCGCACTTTTTGGAATTATTTGATTGTTAAGCGAATTGATTGGTTTTTGGTGAATATCTTTTTTTCTGCTCATTTAAGATGATATGATACTGCAAAGGTTGTATAAAAATGAACTGCAAAGGTTGCATAAAAATGTACTGCAAAGGTTGTATAAAAATGTACTGCAAAGGTTGTATAAAAATGTACTGCAAAAGTTGTATAAAAATGTATTGCAAAGGTTGTATAAAAATGTACTGCAAAGGTTGTATAAAAATGTAGTCTTCTTGGTGCTCTTCAAGGTGACTGCCTGTCTGGGTGTCTCTTTCCATTAGTATTAGCTGGTGCCTTGTGTGAACTCCGAGAACAACTTGCTGTCACTAAGGTGAGGTCCAACCCTCCCATTACCATAGAAGGCTTCCCCTTAGAAACTGAGTACGCAGATGATGTCGACTTCATGGACGAAGATGAAGAAAACCTGAGAAAGATTTAGCCTATGGCAACTGAAATTCTCAAGAGTTTGAAACAAAACCGACTTCGCACATGTGCATTTGTCAGTCCTGGGGAGCAAGATACTTTAATGGTAATTCCCTAACTGGTAGCGAGAAATGGAGGAAGAGTATTACACTTGGTTCCATGCTATGCAGCAAAGCAGACATTCAGCGCAGGGTCTTGGATATGCAGCTTTCAATAATTAGTACTGGAAGGCCTGGAACTCCAAGATCCCTCCAAAAAAACGTTTAATACTAATTTATAAAGCTTCAGTCGTCTCAGTGTTAATTTATAATTCAAGTTGTTGGCAAAACTAACGCTGTACTTGAAAAGTTAGATGGATATTGTCCATAGATATCACTTGAAGTGAATTTTTAATTGTAAGTACCCAAGTATAATTTCTAATGTTAACCTGTATAAACGCTGTGAGACTGAACCCTTGTCAGCTCGAGTCGAGCGTAACAGATGGAAAATGTTAGGTCATGTGCTGAGAGGTGCAGTAGACGGGCCTGCCTACACCTTCTTAGCATTTGCTATCAACAGTTTGAATATGAAAGGGAGAGTTGGAAGACCTCAGTCCAACCTATTTTCTTTGATAAAGCATGACCTTAATGAACGAATAAGTATATGATTGTTCAAAATTTCTTGTTTTCCCTGAGAAGACTCGGACAAGGTTAGTTTCTCTAGCTTGAGAAAGATAAGATGATACCGTTGTTATTTTTAGCTATCTGTTATTTAGAACTTTTTTATATATTATATATGTTATCGGTAATTTTAAGGTCGTTTTAGGTTTCTTCTTGTGAAAATGCTAAAAACAAGGGGGACAAGGAATAGACACAGTATATCGGCCATGGGGCACGGTAAATCGGGGTTTTACTATTGGGGGGGGGGGCCACGTCCCTAAAAAGCCCAAAAAAGCCCATTTTTTAAGGGCCCTTGAGGGGTCCCCGAAGGTAAAAATGGGACTTTTTGGGCCCTAAAATTTTATGACTTTATCCAACTTTAGGCAGTATATTGGGTTATAATTATGGGAGATATGATCAAAACTGGCCGAAATACTGCTATTTTCATCAATTTCACGACGGGAAAGCTTTAAAAGAGATCATTTTAGAACTAGTTTACATCGAATAGACTTAATTATGTATCAGTCAGTAAACTGTAAAGGTAGACCATATTTTTGCATTCAACAATGGCAAATAAGTAAAAACACATGTTATAGCGATAAACTACTATAAGAGAGGGATCATGGTCGTTCAATACTGTCCTGAAATGATAATCTATGTCCTAGTGGCAACTAGTAATAAACAGAGTCAAGCAAAGTTTTAGCGATGAAGCAGTGAGTTAAGTTCTTTCTTAATGCGTTAATGCAAAAGATCATACAAGGTCTAGTCCTGCTAACAGTCGTACTCCTGTGGTACCCCAGTGGTACCCCAGTAATATCCAAATACTCATAGTACCCCTATAAACCACTGTAGAACACCAGTAATAACCCAGTAGTACCACAGTAGTACCTATCCACTGTAGTACCCAGGTAGTGTCCCAATTTAACCCCCTTTTCTGTCCCTGTTGTACCCCAATACTTAGTAGTTCTCCAGTAGCACTCCTATACTACCCATGTAGTATCCCGGTAGTACCACAGTTGTACCCAAGTGGTGCTGCAATTGTACCCCAACAACACCCATGTAGTGTCCCTGCAGTACCCCAGTAGTAACCCAGTAATATTCCTGTAGTACCCTAGCAGTATCCCAGCAATAACAAGGTAGTACCCCAGTTGTATTCAAGTAGTTCACTAGCAATACCCCAGTAGTACCTTAGTTAAACCGATACGACCCCAGTTTTACCACAGTAGTACCCCAGAAGTACCCCAAAAGTTATCCAGTAGTATCCCAGTAGAAACAAAGCTGTAGTGCTCCAGCACTGGGAAGTATCCCAGAAGTACCTTAGTATTGCCCCAACTTAGTCAACCTGCAGAGCCACACTAGTACTTTTGCAGTACCCCAGTAGTATCGCAGTAGTGGCAAGAGTTACCCAAAGGTTCTCCAGTGTTATCCCAATAGAACCTTTTTCGACCACGGTTATACCACAGTAGTGAACCAGAAGTACCCAGCAGTGCCCAATCAATGCACATGTAGTACCCAAGGTCCAACAGTACCCTAGGAGTACCCCGATGCAACGATACCATAGTGGTTCCTCAGTTCAGTTCTGTAGTACCCAAGTAAGCCAGTAGTACACCAGTAGTAATCCAGCTGTAGTACCCGGGTAGCATCCAAGCAGTACCATAGTAGTACCCCTACATGGTACTCTGAAGAACCCCAGAAGTGAAACAATGGTACCCAAGTAGTACTCCTGTAGTACCAATTAGGAATCCAGTGTTACCCCAGAAGTATTCCTATGTTTCTCCTGTAGCACCATTGTATCACTTCTTTGGAACTTCAGTAATATCCAGTGGTACTCCAGTAGTATCCCAGTTGTACCACTGTAGTACCCAAATAGTAACCCAGTGGTGCCCCACTAGTATCCCACTAGTATCCCATTAGTATCCCAGTAGTACCACTGTAGTACCACTGTAGTGACCCAGTAGTATCCCATTACTCCATTAGTATCCCAGTAGTAACCCAGTAGTACCACTGTAGTAACCCAGTAGTGACCCAGTAGTATCCCATTAGTATCACTGTAGCACCCCAGTAGTATCCCAGTAGTATCACTGTAGTACCCAGTAGTGACCCAGTAGTATCCCAGTAGCATCACTGTTATAGTACCCTAGTAGTGACCCAGTAGTATCCCATTATTATCACTGTAGCACCCCAGTAGTGACCCAGTAGTATCCCAGTAGTACCCCAGTAGTGACCCAGTAGTATCCCAGTAGTATCACTGTAGTACCCGGTAGTGACCCAGTAGTATCCCATTTGTATCACTGTAGTACCCCAGTAGTGACCCAGTACTCGGTAGTATCCCATCAGTATCACTGTAGTACCCCAGTAGTATCCAATTAGTATTACTGCAGTACCCCAGTAGTGACCCAGTACTCGGTAGTATCCCATTAGTATCACTGCAGTACCCCAGTAGTGACCCAGTAGTATCCCAGTGGTACCACTGTAGTAACCCAGTAGTATCCCATTAGTATCACTGTAGTACCCCAGTAGTGACCCAGTAGGCAGTAGTATCCCAGTAGTACCACTGTAGTACCCCAGTATCCCAAAAGTTACCCAGTTATAATACCCCAGTAGTATCACTGTAGTACCCGGTAGTGACCCAGTAGTATCCCATTTGTATCACTGTAGTACCCCAGTAGTACCCCAGTAGTATCCCATTAGTGTTACTGCAGTACCCCAGTAGTGACCCAGTACTCGGTAGTATCCCATCAGTATCACTGAAGTACCCCAGTAGTATCCCATTAAAGTATCACTGTAGTACCACTGTAGTGACCCAGTAGTATCCCATTAGTATCACTGTAGTACCCCAGTAGTGACCCAGTAGTATCTCAGTGGTACCACTGTAGTAACCCAGTAGTATCCAATTAGTATCCAATTAGT
The DNA here is from genome assembly GCA_000226015.1 of Mnemiopsis leidyi. Lineage (NCBI taxonomy): Eukaryota > Metazoa > Ctenophora > Tentaculata > Lobata > Bolinopsidae > Mnemiopsis > Mnemiopsis leidyi. The sequence goes on along the minus strand of JH152693.1, from coordinate 118,425 downwards.
ATCACTGTAGTACCCCAGTAGTGACCCAGTAGGCAGTAGTATCCCAGTAGTACCACTGTAGTATCCCAAAAGTTACCCAGTTATAATACCCCAGTAGTATCACAGCAGTACCATAGTAGAACGCCTACTTAGTACTCCTGTAAACCAGTTGTAGTACCGCAGTAGTATCCCATTATCATAGCTGTATCCCAGTGCAGAAGTACCCCAACGTTTAGTACTCCAGTAGCACCCCAGTAATATCCTCGGAGTAGTATCCCAGTAGTAATCTAGTAGTATCCTAGTAGAACCAAGTTGTCCCTTTTAACACCCTATAAACCATCTTATAAACCACAATAGTAACCAGGAAGTAACCCGGTGGTTCTCCAGTAGTACTCAAGTAGTACGCCAGAAGTAACCCAGCTGTAGTACCCCAGTAATATCCCGGTAATACCGCCTTATGAGCCCAGTGGTACCACGGTGGTACCCCAACTTGGTACCACGGTGGCACCCCAACTTGGTACCACAGTTGGACCCTAATAGTACCCCAGTAATGCCCCAGTTATATCCTTGTATTACCCCAAAACCCCTGCAGTAAACCAGTAGTAGTTACTATTCAAGTAATGGTACAGTAGCATCCCAGCAGTACGTGAAAACTTTACCAAGTGAAGTGACAATTGCTTCTTTTTGGGATCCAAATTGGGACAAATAAGGATATTTTGGGACTAAATTACGATAGAACAACAGGTTAAATCATACATAGTACCTTTTAAAATTGAAAACGATGCAAAGAACGGGTTTGAATTGATCTGAATTATTCTAATACAAAGCATGATTTTAATTTTTTCTAGGGCCCAAAAAAGCCCAAAAAAGCCCATTTTTTAGGGCCCTTGGGGGGTCCACGGAGGTAAAAATGGGCTTTTTAGGGACGTGGCCCCCCCCAATATAATGATTGCAATTTGAAATACGTCAAAGCATCAACGAGAACTGAGGAGCAGAAGCTCCTTAAAGGGATTTATAATTGAAATATAACACACCTGTTCCGTGGGAATCTTGACAAGCCAAGGAAGGAAAGATCT
>JH152693.1:104646-115027 GCA_000226015.1 Mnemiopsis leidyi | reverse complement strand
TCATGTCGTCAGGTCGGGAGGGTGCTCGTTGTATATGCTTAGCTTAACTAGGTTTGTTGTAGGTTGATAACCTACTGTCGCGGCCATCACGCGCTCGCTTGTCTCACGTTGTGACCCTTTTCACGCCGCCGCGCGCGCCGGAGGCTGCTGCTTCGCGGCAGCAGGGCTATGCAACGTGTAGCAAGCGTTCGCCCGTTGACTAGGTTTGCTAAACTTTGCTAGTAAATCAGTAAAATTATTACGCACACGTACGGGTTTTAGTCGTTTAGCAAGGTTAAACTAGTTAAGCAATTAATTTAAATTGTTTTAGCATTCATCAAATTTTTACCTTACCAGATCAGGTGCTGATTGTAGGTTGATAACCTACTGTCGCGGCCATCACGCGCTGTCACGCATTTCTAGCATCTAGACGCGCATCGCCCGTTGAGGTGCTGAAACTTGCTTTTTTACATTATCCGACCCTTATTTGAAACGTATAGAGAATAAAACACAGAGAGGGCGCGTGCTCATGCTACCGTTTAAACAGTTCTAGGGACTGGTCATCTTGCTCCCAATAACAAAAAAAAGTCAGTACAGGAGATTTGAAATCTGAGATCGTCCTCAACGACTTAAACATTTTTGACACAGGAAGTTATGATGAAAGGTAGGATGTAAGATTTTCTGAGAACGACTAGCTTGTTTTTAACATCTTGCATCGATTGAAGAGTACTGTGTTATCAAATTTGAAACACAAGGAAATTTAATATACCGATGGAAAAGTATATATGCTACTCCTGCACTTTAGATCTGGATATGTGCCTAGCCTGGCGAACTTAGTGGACATCCTTGTTGTACGACATGTTAAACAAGGAATGGAAGCTAAGGGGTTCCGTGCAGTCCAATCTTTAGTGCAACCTTTACATTACTAAAGTACGACAAGCAAAATCTAAACACATGTGAACGGAACTTGTCTAGTGCATTTCTTAATTTCTTACCAGCGTGTGTTATATAAATTTGTACTTTTAATCACCTTATCTATATGATATCATTCCATGTGCTCAATTTATCGATTTTGGTTTGTTTCTTTATGACATTTGATTACGTTTTAAGATCAACGGGCGATGCGCGTCTAGAATTTCTTCGAAATTCATGTCGCCAGGCCAGAAATGCGTGACAGCGCGTGATGGCCGCGACAGTAGGTTATCAACCTACAAGTTTTAAGATCCCTGAATTATTTTGTGATTGAGTAATATGTTAAATTTTGAACTTGACAATTTTTATAGTGTGAACTGTGATCATGTCGGGAATAAAACCAGTAGTTTTGTCCGGGGCGCATCCAATCTGATCCACCGCAGATCCGATTGGATCAATCGGTTCCGATTGGATCTGCTCGGATCTGCTGCAGATTCCGCCAGAACGCTCCTTTCGGAAGACTCTGGCAGACTCCTGCTGATCCGCCACAGATTCTGCCCGAGTCGGCCGAGTCAGATCGGACCTGCTGCAGATCCAATCAGATCCTCAATCAACTCGTGGACAGCCGCAAAATTTTGTCCGTTAACCAGACTTAAAGTTAAGTTCTGCGAGTCGGCGGAACAGGTCCGCCCCGGACTTGTTGCGCAGTGGATTTATTCGGCGGAATAGTAACAAAAAATTTGGCGGAACTTATCCACCACGGAACTATTCCACCAAAATAAATTGGCGGAACAAGTCCGCCATGGAATATAGTCCGCGGGGAACATGGCGGAACAATTCCACCCCAGAACTTTGTCGGGTTAAAGGGTTAGGGTTAGGGTTAGGGTTAGGGTTTGGGTTAGGGTTAGAGTTAGGGTTAGGGTTAGGGTCAGGGTTAGGGTTAGGGTTAGGTTAGGTTAACCCTAACCTCACCATAACCCTAACCCCTTTCTGCGGAACCCTAATCCACCAACAGCGGACTAAGTCCGCCAACAGCAGAATCAGCAAACTTTTATTGCTTAGACTTATTCTCGGGCGGAATATTTTTCCAAACTTTTATGGGCAGGACATAACTGGTTGGCGGACAAAATTTTGGCGTGCTGTCCCTGAGTTGATGGAGGATCTGATTTGACTCGGCGGACTCACGGGAAATTCATGGCAGATTCACCAGAGTCTGCTGAAAGGAATTTTTCTGGAGGAAGCTGCGGTGGATAAGCAGGGGACAAAGTCCGCCGGTTTTATTTCCATCATGTCCTATAATGATTATATCACAACCTTTAAAATGTATAATGTAAACATAAAAAATGTTAAGTTTTGATTAGAAGCTAAAAATCTTTTATAATGGCAACACTCAAAGCAGAGCAATTTAATGATGCCCCCACTGTCATATGGGGGGGGGGGGGCAAAATTGTCCTATAGATATGAAAAATTTTTGCAATATTGTCTGCCCAAATAGCAAATTCCCGTGTTTGGTTTAGTTACTATAAATTGCTAGTTATCAATGCATGAGAGAAATCATGACATTTACCTTAGGGCTTAGACACCATTACATTCATATTATATTTCAATTAAAATGAGTTACATTGACGCTCCAATATGAAGCTTGATTACTATTATTTTCAACATTGCATATATAAGATATTATAAACCCGATTTAAAGTCGTCTGCAAAATCGGACACATTGTCCTTGTTACTAAGTGAAATCTCCTTAATAAAATTTATTACGGAAATGATTAAGTATTATGTTGATAAACTACATTTCTTATTCATGACAAAGAATGGTAAACTACAGTTACATCAAATATGTCGAGAGAATATTATTAGATAATTAGAGAATATTATTAGATCAGTAAGCTATATTAAAATTAGATATTAGAAAGTTCAACTAACAGATATTTATCCACTAGTTGATCAATATGGCCACAGCTTACATTGATCCAATTTTGCCCTGGTTGGCAATACAAAATCAAAACCACTCCTATGGAAGAAAGAGCAGACCAAATTCAGCCCAACGGTTTGTGCGGATATGGAACCAACCAAGTTTTTCTTGTAGCAGAAACAGTGTCACCATCCCTAGCTTCTACAAAGGTATTATTTTAAAACGTTTTAACAGCAGGCAATTTAATTATATCTGACCGCAATATATCATTATTTCTTGTGCTGATAATGCTTGGAGAAAAATTGGTCATTTTCACTCTTACTGTAGATATTTAGCTGAAAGAGAAAAACTGCAAAACTCAACTTAAATCAGGCTTGGTGCTAATAAAAGCAGGATATCAATAAAGGCTGGGTGCTGATAAAGCAATCAATTAATCTATTATAATATCGCAGGATCCATGGACCCCTCCTTGACTGGTGTGGACACTAAGATCCGTCTGAACCCTCTTGGGGGGAGACCAAGATCGGCAGCTTCTTCTTCTTCTGCAGTTAGTCTTTCATTCATTCAACGTGCAATTTTAACCCATTTTAAGGACATAAGACTTTCATGGACATGGACTTTTATGGACATGATAATTTATAGGTGGTAGGGTAGATCTTACAGTTCTACATTAAATAATTGAACATTCCTGTCCATAGTTAATGATTCCATTGCTTCATTAGGATATTAACTGACATTACACAACAAAGAAAACGCCTTTTACTACATGTTTTCTTTGTAACTTGCTCCACTTTCAATGTGTTGAGTGCTCTCTGGGAAAGTCGAAATACCGCCATTAGATATTTTTCTTCACGTTTGTCATATGCAGGACGATAAATGAAACTTTGCTTATCAAATTTATTTATAGGTTGATAGCTTTAAACTTATAAGATATCAGTTTACACAGATATTAGATAAATTCACCAACAAACTCATTCCTCGGTGGAAGTATCTCACCCTGTGAGTAAGATCGCTTATATTGTGTCCAATACGGTATTCTAAATCGCTTTATGGCTCTAACTTAATGTATATATATCTTGAATCTAGAGCTAGATAAGATAACCTAGCTGGGATTATTCTCATTGATCGATGTACCTTCATAAGTAATTCATAATTATCTTATTGCAATTTCGTGTTCAATTCTGTTAAGGCATTGCAAAATCATCATGTGGCATCTGTTGGAACTACCTAATTTGTTGTGCTTGAGCACTTGAACGTATTATGTTATGTGTAAGTGCTCTGCTTTATGCACCACTTGAGTCGTTTTATTCAAGTCTTATCCAAGTTTTTGCTATGCATGGAAGATCATCACAAACTTATCCTCACAGGATAGTTATGTAAATTATGAATATGTAATTAGACTTGTAATTATGTAATTAGACTTGTAATTATGTAATTAGACTTGGCTACTAAGTAGAGAGTGGGGCACGTGCCTGATGCCAGAGTCTTTGGGGGCAATCACTAATTGTCTTGTCTGTTTGTAGTAACCGTCCTTTTTAGAGTTCATTTTATCCATCGATTATGCATATTTTGTGCCTTTAAACTATACATTTGACTTTTATCAGCTTGTTGTATGGGAATCGTTAGAATTATATAAGTTTGACGTACTATATGCAAGTAAAGATTGACAGTCTTGGACATATCAGAGAGACCCTCAGATGTAATTATATTACTTTATTACCCGTTATATGTTTTGACGACGGGTATGTCTCTTGGTCATTAGGAGCAAGTCCAAGTATTCACTATTCCATGATAACAGTTATAGTCAGTGTAGATATAGTCAGTGTAGATAGGGAGAACCTTTCTGTCACATCTTTCTGTAAATTATCATCGAATTTGGTCGTCGCTATTCAGTGGCATGGTTTCAAAACATCTGACTAGTCTAAAAAGTTATTCGAGTGGATGACGTGTTCCAACAGTTCAACTGCGGTTTTGGTTTTTCTCTAAGCATACAGTTAGCTTGAATGGTTCACACGAAGGGTGAACCTTTACATGCTCTATTGCTGTTCCAGGACCGCAACTCCCTGATTGTCAGGAATGAATTTCAATCAGAGATCTACATTTTCAACTACTGCAGGACGTTTCAAAACAGCCGCACTGCGCTTTAGTAAGACTGTGTTTGAGTTAGCTTGGAGCATTTTCTTAGCAGCTAGATCGTAATTAATTGGTTTTACAACTCAACACACCTCAGTCACTAGGTTGCAAGTAAAGGTGAGCCCCCGATTTAAAGTCGACACTGCGTACGTACTTTGTAGACACGTGACCAACTAAGGACCATCAGGACAAATTCCATGAATTTTAGTTCATCGTAGTGAAGTAATGCGTAGTCATGGTAACAATGCATAATATACGTACACATACAGTGACAGTGAAAAGTGACAGTAGAGCTACATTAAGTAGATTACATTTGAATTAGAGAACGCCATTCACCACTATGGCATGTTTGAGGGTAATGTCAGTACAATGTAATGTGTGGGGGAGTGAGTGGTTAGGTTACCTTAGTGTTCCTATTCCCGTCAAGTGCCGGCTCTGGAGCTAAGAATAGTTCGGATTGGTATTGTGTTTCCAAAATCTGGACGGAAATTCCGACACAGTCTACTGGTTCCAAAGTTCGATTACATTTGTGGAGGCAGGTAACAGTAGAATTTCTATTGTTGGAGATAATGCGGTATACCGCAGGTCATGTGTAGAATAGGTGCGGAAATAAAGAGATGAGCTAAGTCATTGCAGCTGGGATGTTAAGTAGTTTATCAATGTTTGTGAGGCAAATGATTTCAATATCTTTAGTTCACTAAAAGTCTCTAAGGCTAATGGTCATGTAAAGACAAAGTTATTTACTAACTTCTAATTTTCCCAACATAGAAATTGTAAAAGTAAAATATGATAAATCTCTGTGTTGCCTTGACTACGCGCTTGGCAACTATCCAACAAACCCACATGCACCAAGTAGATTAAGTAGCAATTATATGCGGACATAAAAGTTATCTGTAATTATGATCACGCCCCGCTGTAACAATAAATTGGTTCTAAAGGTACTTAGTTGTCCCACTTACAAATATGACCGGAAGAAAGCTCGAGCTTGTAGTAAACTCTAATTTCTCTTTCTAGAAGCGTTTACAGAAACATTATCGAATAGAGCTTTCCGATATTCTTTTGTAGTACGACTCTAGTGGACGATTCATTAAATTTGAAGTCGCAGCGGGTAGTTATTTAGTCTCATAGTAGTTCTGATTTAAATTTTACTTTTCTTTGTATGACTGAGAAATACGATCTTTTAGGGAACTTTTTACTCGAGTAAAAAGTGGTCTAAAGATACTTAGTTGAGTAAAAAGTGGTCTAAAAGATCGTATTCCTTAGTCATACAGAGAAAAGTAACATTCAAATCAGTTCATTAAATTGCTTACTTCTTAACAATTTCCGCGTCCTCATCCTAGGATATTGTATTGTGCAGAAATTGTTGCTAAATTTTCCATTATGATAGCATCTTTCCTGCGGAGTAAGGTATCAAGCATGTCATTTGGGTGAACTAGGGTTGCCAAAAAACATTAAATCGAAATTTCCCCGATATCGTATACTCATGCTTACCGAAATTTAAATTACTTCCAAATCGATCATTTTATAATTTGGGCGGAGTCAAAAGAAGAGCTAACTTGCTTTCCTCTGGCCAGATTGATTCGGATCTGTGCATCATCTAGTACTAATTTAAGTCTTCGTTTATCTATTAGGCGCATACCTAATTTTCAGTAATCAAGTTTTGGTGAGTGGTACAGATTTTGCTGTGACGCTGTTGCTAAGAGACAACAACCTTGTTGAAATAAATATGTTTCTTATATACTAGTAATCTTTGATCCGTACTTTCTAACCAAACAGAAACTGGACTATATTAGTTTCGTTTTCTCTAGCCTGACTGACGACCTCAAGACAGAATGGTTCATCCCTGCCCCGCCCTTAAATCCACCATCAAAACCCTCAACGATCTCCAAACTGCACTTTGTACGCTGCTTGCTAAATCAGACTTCGACCGTCCAACTGAACCTCCAAACGAATATTCTCAGTGTCCCACTGTTCGGGATCGTCCTGCTAAATCACTTTGTCAGAAAACAGTATATCAGGGTGAGGAGTGCAGTAGTTTTTCTAGGCAAAAGAAACGTATTTTCAGTCGTCGCACCTCCGGAAACAGTCGACAGACTGAGAGAGATCAGACCGAGAGAGGGACTTCCAATTTGAAAACCAGACTCAATACTCTGTTGAGGAATCCAAACGTAGAGGCTAAGCTAAAATACAGTAAACCAAAGAAAGCTACTCCTGAATCTTGTAGGCTGGAAGTACATCTTGACATGGTGTCGTTAGAGGAACAGTTAAAGATAAAGAAACAAGGTTCAGTATGCAGAGTAAGATCAAGAGGAGAGGGTGGTTTCATCAGGCCTCTTCCTGGGGACGTTCTCCTGACTAAACCAGTTTGTACACCTAAAGAGGGACTTCTCCCTGATCCTACGTTTTTGTTTGGCGAGGTCCTCCGGAAAGAAGATGGTTGTGATCTGTTCACGGCTGGCGTGGAGGAGGGTGCAGGTGTGGTTATCCAGGATTTGTACCAGAAACAAGATACATGTTTAGCTATAACACAACAGAAACAAGATACAGGTTTAACTATCACCAGCCAGAAACTAGATACAGATAGGGCCAGAATCTCGGCTACTAAATCCATACCAACGTCAACACTTTCTTCTAAAACTGTTGATATTCGTCGGATTGAGGGTCCCAAGAAAGATAGTGATAAGAATGAAAAGAAGCAGTATCTGATAATTTCTAAACTGGTCGAAATGCAGCCGAAGTCTGTTATCAACGACAAAAGATTGTCGAGATATGATCGGCTTTTCCAGGTAAGCTATGTTCTGGTCGTTAAAAATATTATCATTCAATTTAACCGATATCTAACTGATAGAAACGCTTGATGACTTCCATGGAAATGTAGAAGCTTTTTCAATATCATATCTACGCAATAAACATTTTCCCTATACAAAAACTGTGTCAAGTATAAGGTATGTAAGCGTCCCCACGAAATTAATATGTACATTCCGTAACTCGACCCAACAAGAACATACACAAAACTTTATCTCCACCTCAAATATCAAAAGTGCGCAATCTATACCAGTGCTCGGACCATGTAACGAGGCGCCGAAAATTTTATAGCGACATTACAATCAATGACGATGCTATGGTTTGTCCTATGTAATGGTTTGTCCTATGTAATGGTTTGTCCCATGTTCTAGTAGTTTGTCCTATGTGATGCTTTGTCCTATGTAATGCTTTGTCCTATGTAATGGCTTGTCCTATGCAATGGTTTGTCCTTTGTAATGGTGTGTCCTATGTAATGGTTTGTCCCATGTAATGGTTTGTCCTTTGTAATGGTTTGTCCTAAGTAATGGTTTGTCCTATGAGGTTAACTGTGAGGGGAGCTTCAAGCAATATTCCAGCTCATTGATTCTCTCAAGTATATACCGGACACCTAGATCTATAAAAGATCGGATGTGTCGGTAAGTCCCTCAGTCGGTTCAGCAATGTCATGATAAAGCTTATATCAGACAATAATTGACCCCGGTACTTTGGAGGAAATTGTCGTTGTCAAGTCTTATCATAGGCTACGGAGAAGATTTGCATGGCGTTTTAAATTCTCAGGCTAGCTTGATAAGCAACAATGAGACCTGCTGAATTATCTCAAATGCCACCTAGACGAAGTACATCCAAAATATGTGGGACAATCAATGGTGGATTGTAATTTTTGTTGCAGGCCGAAACTCCTACTTCAAAAAGACAGCTGAGAGTCAAAGTTACTTTGTAATAAGTATCATCAGTAATTATGGAAACATCAACTTTTAAAATTTTCACAATTTGTTTAGCCACAGAGTTCTTAGACTGGAGAGCAATTCGGTGATCTCACTAGTACTCAAACCATTTAGTGCTTGAACTTCGAGCTGAGAGCTCCCTTAGGCTCCCTGGCCGATAAACATGAGCGTTTTAACAAATTTAATCTTAATATTGATGAATCGTACAGTGATTCATTTATCAAAACATCGTGCGACTCGCACCATCCATTGATTTATTCATTAAAATGTCGAGCAAAATGTTCACCATCTCTCCTTCTGACACAAAAATCCTATCCTCTCTTGAGATTTATAAGATTTCGTGGCTGTCACTAAAATAGGAGAACGATTTGGTTTACTTTGAAAACTAATAATACCTAGATGAAGAATTATTTAGATTTTAACATTTGACTCCCATAAGAAGATGGGCATTTCCCTACCGCAATACAGCAACAATTAATGTTAATTTCACGGGTCCAACTGTCCGAGTTTCAATAACCAAACAAATATTAGAATATTGAAACGGCCCCAGTTTATAATCAAATGCTAGTTGCATATTGAACATATTTGAGGGACACAAATGAACGGCCAGTGGTGGTTGGGACACACCTGTCCCACACCTGTCACAACGACGTTACTTGTCCCGTAAATCTGATGTGACACAAAATTAAAAACTGCAGCTTCTCCTGTCCCCTCACAACCGGTTTAATTGACGAGTTAACCTGCAGCTTGCTTGATGGTCCTGTGGTTCCCCTAAATTTTCAGTAACATCTTGTTCTCTTTATTAAAGGTCACGACTTCAGTAGTCTCGGAAAATTTGAAGTTGAGCAGGCAGTTTGACTAGTGCCATTTTCAAGTCGTTTGAGAAGTTCGATAAGTTTAGATCACATTTTTCCCGCATATTTGGCCCCAGCGACCCTCACCCAAACCCTATTACTCTAACCCAAACCCTAACACAAACCCAAACCCAAACCCTTACGAAGTTGTATTTTGTAGAGCAGGGCGTCATTTGGGCAAAATCTCTGGGTTGAAGTGCTCTGGGGCACGATGTTCTGAGGCACGATGTTCTGGGGCAGGACGTCGGCCACCTTCGCCAGCAGTTGGTCACTATAATTTGCCAGTAATGAAATCGAGGAATCAGATAGTGAGAAAACCTGCTGAAGAGGTTGAAAAGTTTTCAGTAATTTAATTCTAGATTGTTTATGGAGGTGAAAACATTTAAATCCAACAGGAAACCAAGTAATATTATAGGCTGTGCTGTCTTTAGTCTCTTAGGTTATGGAGTGTCTTTTAGGAAATCTGATAGCTTTCGGGTCACCATCCCATCCTCGTAAAAAACTAGGTATCAATTTGTTCCAAATTTGTTCATACTTAGTTCCACATCAGTTCAAATAACTCTTTTTTGACACCCAATTGTATTATGACTATTACATCTTATCTGAGTATAATATTTCAAATAATCTCGATTCACAATAATATTTTGACAAGTTAAAAACGATCCAGAATGCATAGCGCAGTGCACTACATAAGTTTGTCCAGCATCTTGCTTGATGAGACGGTGACAGCTTGCTGCAGAGCTACAATTAGTATTGTGCGAGGCAGAGAGAGAGTGAGAGAGAGAGAGAGAGAGAGAGAGAGAGAGAGAGAGAGAGAGAGAGAGAGAGAGAGAGAG
>JH152693.1:74113-88958 GCA_000226015.1 Mnemiopsis leidyi | reverse complement strand
AGTTCAGTTTAACATACGGGTAAGGATAAAGGTAACCAGAATAACGATTAAGATGAACTATTAAGATGAACTATTAAGTGGCTGGGCAGGAAATGAGCGGAAATTTAGGCAGAGGGGCGGTAACGGAAACGTGAAAGTGAAAGCGATCCCTAATTAGAGTCGGCCCGGTATACGCAACTGCCACCTACTCCGAGTACACTGCTCAGTCATGTGACATCAAATTCATCTAATAAGAGCGTAGATGCGCTCGCACGAGTAGGTCACGTGACATGCAAGAGCAGTCACGTGCGCACGTAGCAGACATGTTCCCACGCGAACAGTCATACTAAAACCGTTTTGAACAAAAAACCAAACTGTATTGAATTAGAAACCAAATCCAACTTTAACAAGGTAGGTAAATTAAAGTTATACTAAGTCAATGAACAAAGCGATTAGAATACTTCAACGATTATCAATTATCATCGTATCGGGCAGTGTTTGAAAGTGAAAGTGCTCGGGCTGTATTGTTACTTGTCACGTTAAGTGTCGTCTGCTCGCGTGCTGTATTTTAAGCGGGCTGAACGCGCACTGTGTCTTGTAACATCGGGCTGCGAGAGCTCAGATGACAAAATATAGCCCGCTGGTGGATATACAATGCAATACCTTTCCTCCCCAAGTGGATATCGTCATTACCATTTCTACTGAGTTTAGCATCTAGAAGACCCTGTCTATCTAAAAAACTATAAATTTCCTCAAACGATACCTCAGGGAAGTAATGAGATAACATACGACCTACAAGACTGTTATAATACATAATGTGCTCATTCATAGCTCTGTTACGTGTGTGGAGCACAGGTACAACGAACAAACATGCATCAGGGCACAATCGCTTAATCTCACTGAGTTTTGCTTGAAGTGTTCCAACAAGTTTGTGAATGTATTCTTTCCCTGTCACATATTCACATCGCAGATCATTTGTCCCACAATGCAAAAAGACATTCTGGTATCCTACACATTGAGCTGGATTTATGTTCTCGACTTTACTTGATTTAATCCTCCTGATCCTCCCAGGATAAGAGGCTCCAACTTTACCTGAGCCAGTACCAAACACAATCTCCTTGGTGTTGGAATCACCGATGAGCAGTATACTTCGTTCAGACACATTGCTAACACACCTGAGAGTGATAGATATCCTCTCCTCAAAATCCTCGCCAGCTGCAGGTTGTGGTACACCATGTCTGAACCAATTCTGTGAAGCTCTGGTCATGCTGTAAATAGAGTTGGGAGTGGCAATCAGCTCAGTTACAGTTGGCTCCCCATCATGGTGCTTGGATTCAAACACAATCTTTCTGGATTCCCAAAGAGATACAGTGACAATTTTTGAATCTGCAACAATTGATGCCTCATTGTCGGAGTGCATAGCCAAGTGGCTCTCGCTGCCAGAGCCACTTGCAGGGTAGAGGTTTATTAGCACAGAATTAGGTTTGTGTTTGAGAGATAGATCAGCAGTCACCCTATCGATAAGAGCAGCAATCTCATGAGGTATGGGATCAGGGGTGTCTTCACTCAGTCTTGAACCTGTATACTTGTATTGTTCACCATAGAGCACAACCTTGTGCCCCTTCTCATTAGTGAAATGACCGTCATCCCTGAGAACTCCAACGAGGTCGTTCAGGTTTTCGAATTCTTCTGAAGTAAGATAGTTCTCCTTAAAGTCTTGATAGGGTTCTTCAGTGGACTGTAAGGGCTTAGCCAATTCAATTGGTGGAGGGATGAACTCTGAATCGTGAGGTGAGTTCAAAAGGGTGGAAGAAGCTGAGTTGGTACTGTCCTTAAACTCTTTGATCTCCTTGTTGAGGTTGTCAAGTTTCTCCTGTAATGCACTAAGGTCAAATGATGGAAGAGAATTTTTTAGAGCAGCTGTGACGGTGTCTGACAACTTTTCAAGGATATTACTTGATAGTGTCCTTTCAACAAGTGTGCTTTCCATAACTGAGCTCGTGTGACTGCTGTTTCTTGGATATGGACAGCTCCAACACCAGGGACATAACCAATCACAGCTGATTTTGTCAACAGCAGTTTGGGGAAGGTTTCTTGTCCCTTTTAGGTTGGCGCAGGCCCCATGCCAGTGCTGCCCACATTGTGGACATTTGAGCACCCAGTCTTTTCCTGATGAAGTTCCAGCACATGGACAATCAGATTTCTTGGGTGGGAACTTTTTGCCGATAGAGTCACGTGGAAATTGTTTTTTAGTGGTGGATTTGGGAAACCGACTTGGACTCTGGTTTCCCGAGATGTTATTAGGGGAGTTCCTTGGGCTAGAGCGGGTGGGCTTTTCCTGAGAAAGAGCGGGGGATGACTTGTTGTTTGGATTAACCATGTTGAGAGAAGAGGTAGTGAGGGGGGTAGCGTGGGCCAGTAAGGAAGCCAAGCACAGGCGCACCACAGCAGCGCCTGAAATTATTTAGTTAATAGTAGTTGTTGAAAGTATTAAAACTTAAAATTAAAAAAATAAAAAAAAAAAAAATTAAAATTAAAGGAAAATGGATCGTTATAAATGCTTGGATTACCATTGCATTCCTGATTCTGGCCGAGCGCATGTTAACCAACCCGGAAGCTTTCTCTGGTCTGACTCGGAACATGTGTCAACCAGATTGGTCATGTTTTAATGCCGAAAGAGATCAAATAAGACACATGGTATGAAGTAGCAGGAAAGTGAGCCCGCCGCCCTAACTGATAAGGTTGCATTCAGAGATAGTTAGGACGATGCTGTTTATACAGCGCAACATAACTCACACATTACGTATCATACAGTCAAGAAAGAGAACAAAGACAGGAGGTTTTGTTACCAGATTACTTCACTTGGTCTCTGAGTATTAGGGTAAGTTGGTGTGACGGGTTAGTTGGGCATTTTGGGTTTGGTGAAGTATGTGTTTGTGGTTGACAAAGAGGTATTTAAGGGATTAGCTGTAAAGAGACTCTAATTTTAAGTATCTGAATAGATAAGTTTAATCTGATAAAGTGCAACTTGCAAAATATCTTAAAAGTATCCTACTTGTTTAAAAAGAGCATTTTTCAGTAAAGCACATTCAAATAAAACCGGAAAGTTTTTTGAAAATCTGATTGAAGAGAAGGAAGCCCTCGTAAAGCTACAGCAAAGGCTGCTTGCTGGTTCAAATGATGTATTATACAGCTTACTAAACTTCATAAAGATGAGATCTGACAGTTTCTATTTTAGATCAGGAGCGTCTAAAACAAAAAGAGGTGTTAATGTTAGATGTAGGGTTGGTAGCTAGTTCACCTTTTGTTAGCTCTTGAGTTTGATATGGATGTCCAGTATGTTTCGATTTCCACTGTAGGTAGCAGGCAGTTGTTAAGATGTTGTTACTCGTTTTGTGAACTGTTGTGGTATGGGCATATGAATTGTGAGTGACCAAAATTGATGTGTCAGGTTAAATGAGGGGATCTAATGGGGTGACCCTCAAAGTTGACTGACAGAGAGTTAACAGGGGACTCTCTCTTGATGTCTCATACCAACCCTTCAAAAATTGCTCCTAGTAGGCCCTAGAGTTACAACATTATGCCACTGGCCCACATATGTGCGTGTTGCCACGTCCACGCTCAATGCTGGGCAAACCCACACTTTTATTGCTAAAATGAAATATATTTATAATTTGATTTATTGAATGCTCTAAATAAAATTATTGTTGTCTTTGATCTCTTTTTTTGCTGATTCACGTTATGATTTATCTTAAAAGAGAGTTGTTATTTAATTTCACACCCCTTAGTAACCATGAAGAGAAAAAGACCCCACAGTAGCTATGGTAAACAGCGGTTCAACCCCCCACCTTTTCATTTACATCATCCTGGTCAAGCTCCTTCTAATCAACACATGCCTGGACCAAGCAACAATTTTTCGCCGTTCGTTTTTATGAATTGTATACTTCATACTTTAATATTGTATTATTTTTTCCATGCTTTTTTGCCAAAGGAAAAAAAGAAAAGTAGATGGTTTATAGTGGTAGGACTTGGGTTGTGGTAGGTGGGTAGATAGGCAGATGACCATGCCTGCTGTTGGCTGTCAAAAAGCAATAAAACACATAGTGCGTGACACTGTTACCATGTTCAAGTTGCATGTTTTACAAATTGCCTCTGCAATGTTATTCTATGCTTACTATAGGTATATTTGCAAATTTATTACTATTGTGCAGCATATTCATATCACTATCAGAGTATTGCTTGAAGTATTATGCCAATTGATATTCTATTCTAATGCTGATCTGAATTATCGGTTTTAAGTTTTAGTGCTACTATTGCCAATTGATTAATTCTTAATTTATATTTCTTATGCCACTTTATAGATAAATAAATAAATAGCATCATCACACCTAAACTCTAAAAAGCTCTAAGTTAAATAATTATTACATTAAATCTTTGAAAAAATAGCAAACATCCAAGTTAAATGAAACTATTTATAGGTGTTTATAAACTTCTTTTAAGCAATGGAAGGGTTATCTTTAAAAAAAACTGCTATGCTTTATCTTGTTCCTGAAGAAACTCCCACTTTCAATTCGAATAAAACTTTCTCAGAAATGCCCCAATAGAACCTACTACTAGAAATCCCAATGGCTCTAGATTTACTCTTATAAGTCTCTAAATTACTTTTAAAAACAGTTAAAGATGATGCAGTCTTTACCTCAATAGGGAGCTTATTCCAAATTGAAATAAGTCTTTCACTGATAAAGTTTCCTTTAATACGGTCAACCTTAGAAGATTTACTATTTCCTGGTTTACAAACTAAATTTTACCAACTAAAATTAAAAACACCAGCTAGTTTGAATAAACCCTGACAAGCTTTGTAAACTTCTATGAGGTCACCTCTAGAGCGACTCTTAGTGGGAGTGGTCAGCTGAAGAATCTGCAGTGGCTGAGAGTAAGGAAGGAGGCCTACCTCTTCAATCATCCTAGCAAAGCGTCTCTGGACCCTCTCAATCTTCAAAATTTGAAACCAATTTCACAAACACAGGCATTAGGTTATTACCCTTGTGATGAAGCACATAGGCCCTGTTTTACCCGATGGTTGATACTTTCTGATCATTCTATGTACTGGGCCTGCTTTCTTGTGTCTTATTTTCTTGATCCTGTAAAATCCTGTAAAACCTGCTGCAGCATTCCAAAGCAGATTGCAATACTGAAGATGTGGCCTAATTAGAGCTTTATAAACCCTAAGCATTAATGATCTTTCTCTGCTGATACAATTTCTACAAACACTACATAACATTTGGTTAGCATTACTTATACAAGATTTAATCTGATCATTCCAAAGCAATTATTTTGCGATAACACCGTTATATCAATAGATTATATCAATTTCAATAGATTACGTGACATGAAAATGAGGAAAGGTAAACTTAGAGAAACATCGCAATTAACCAATTGAATCAGCAATCATAATCACTACTGCTCATTTGCTTCTAACACTAGCGATGGCAGATCAAAGAAGCTTTTTTAGAATTGCGGAGCTGGAAATCCAGTGTCCCCCTGAGACCTAACTAAGTGGGGGCAATTCTTGTTCATATTGAGAGAGAGAGGGAGAGAGATTTGGTGCAATCAATTAGTTGTAGTATTTTGCTAGTGCTATATATATACATGTTAAACACAATTTTTAAAAATTGAATGGAATTGAACTTTTAAATGTTGATTGGTCAAATGATATTACATTCTAACCTTTTACTTGTGGTTTAGAGATCTTAAACAACTTTGGTTTCAGTGGATTCATTCCTCTCCATGGCTCACCACACCTTAGACATGGCTCCCAACACAATGGACATAGGTCTCCACACCATGGCTATGGTTCCCCAACCTTTCGTCCTAAAATGTTAGTATGTAAAGTGCATGCAATTTGCAGATCAAACATTTTTAGGTCAAGAAAGTTTATAAGTTACAATCTGTGTCGAATGCAAGAAAAGATAATATAGTGTTTAATCATTGCATAAAGAACCTAAACTAAGCCATACATAGTCAAATCGAAGATGAGTTGGCTAGTTCAGGAACGAATTTCAGTTATGAAGTTGATATATAGAATTGTTAACTTTTCACACTAACTTATCATCTCGATTTAGGAGGAATAACCGCCAAAGTCATACCTCTTCCCCATACTATAACAATGGTACCAACAACAACCAAAGACATAAAAACCAGGGTGCAAAAGCTCATAGCTCTAATGCTTCTTCAAATAAATTATCTACTTCTGAACCCTCAAAAAATACCAAACTGAAAGGAAATGCACCGTCCAGCAAGAACCTACCGTTAAATGATCATGACAAGAAAGTGGGTGTTAATAATGAAGAAATCAGCCAGGAAAGTAAAAACACAAAGATAACAATAAAAACAGATGTTATCGTAATTGATGGAGCATCTTCCCCTGAAAAAGACAGTTCTTCTAAGAGAAGAAAAGTTGTTATTATACAAAGTGATGATGAAGATACAGAGCATTCTTCTAAACCTCTAGAACAACAATCTTCTAGCAAACATAGTGGAAAGTCTATACCACCAAAGTATAGTTTATACGTAAGTACCCATCTCTCTTTGTCTCTTTCTATCAGTTGGCTGCTGATAATGTTGTTGATCTTTTCTTAATGCGATGTGGTGTGATATGTATGTTGTTTTTATTTACAGTTGACGACCAAACTGCAGAGGTATCATTCAGACAATCAGCAAAATCAAGCATTCTTTGACAGAAAAGTTTCTTTACGGGAAGGGGTTCAAGGGATTATCCGTCAAAATTTTGGAGGTATAATATTATCAATCGACTTAGAAAGTTCAGTCACACTATTTTGCTTTCTCAAGCTCTTCATGGCTTTGATTCATTGATCATACTACATTGATCACTGAAAACCAAAAGTTTAATCACTGTTAATAGGTTTAATATCTGTAGCTATCTATATTTGACATATTTTAGGCTATAGTTTCCTTAAAACCCTTCTTTCAGAGGGAATTCTTCACCTTACTGGGTCATCCATGACTGGATTTGGAACACTTAATTCTGATGCAGATATGGCCCTGGTGTTTGATCCAAATGTCAACACAATACCTAAGAAAAAGTCTCGAAATGTAATCAGTCGCCTTGCATCTTGTCTCAGAAGACAAGGTGAGTTACATACATTTGTGTCAAAACATGTTCCTTTTTTATGCCTTTAAATATGTTATTTTTTAATTTGCAACTGACGTTGCTGGTCAGTCAAATTAATTTTTCCTTTGTTTTTTAGAATTTTTCCCAACCTAACCAATCTTTGCAGCATTTTGTTCAAATGTTGAGATGATATTTGCAAAAGTTCCTATCGTTAAGTTTTTCGACAACATCAGTCAATGTGATGTGGACATCAATATCAACAACATTGTAGGAATCAAGAACTCTTTTCTTCTGAAATCTATATCATTAGGTAAAGGTAATCTTCCTTACTCAATAGTATAATAGAGTCTAACGATTATATCTTAATGTTAAAATTTCTGATGATTTCTGATTAAACTTGTGAGGATAAACGGAACAAATCACTCAAGATTGTCAGTGGCAAATTAATGCAAAATATTGCATGAAACACTTGATCATCGCATGTAACAATCGCCAGATTGAACAGTTTGTGTTGGATAAGGCATAGGAAAAAAGGGACACATGCTAGATTTTAAACCTAATTTTTTTCTTATCAGTTGATGAGCGTATACCACCCCTGGTGATAGCTGTTAAAGCGTGGGCAAAGTCCCACGACATCAACTCGGCCTACATGGGAACTCTATCTTCTTACCTACTAGTTTCCATGATAATCTACTTCCTACAAACGGGGGTCTCCCCACCCATTCTACCACCCCTCAAACAGTATGTGGACAGTCTCCAATCTGTTAACGTTAACTCACAGCTCCAACACCTAGTTCCGAAAAAATTTATCAAGTTTGATGTGCGAAACAAAGAGGCTCTCGGGGAGATTTTCGCAAGGTTTTTCCAGTTTTGGGTGAAGAAATTGCGCCAAAATAAGGTGTTCTCAGTGTACTCGGCAGAAGAGAAAATAAGGACGTACAATACGCCTTTTTTAGACACAAGCTCTTATGTACTGGTTGTTGAAGGTAAGTCACTTCATGAGCAATTAAGTAATATACAAAATATTTGGCCACTGTCTTTGATATAAAACCTGTTAAGTGTAAAATAGAAAATACCTATTTAGTACAAAACTGGGAATATTTGGTGCACAACTTACGAAATATTCATTAATCAACAGAACCGTTCCTGAAGGACAACATAGCTAGAGCAGTCCGCGCACAACATTTTGATACAGTCAAAGAAAAATTCCAGGAGGTAACGTGTTTTCTAATTATAAAATTATATTTTATAACGCAGAGACAAGTTTTACCTCTGTAATCTCCATCGAATGGTGATAGCTAGGTTCTGTAATTTATTCTTTGTCTTGCCCAGACGTGCAACATGATGAAAGAGATCACTGACTTTGAGGACCTGTTTGGAAATTCTACTTGAGGGGGAAAATGTGGTAAATTCTGCCATACCTGGTATACAGATGATGCAAAAAAAATTATGAAAGGGTAATGTCTGGATTTGGATTTTTTCCATGTCGGTTGTCGAAAATTGAAACGAAAATGCTCTGCTAGACGAAATTCAACGTAAATAGGCTCATTGAAATTTTGCAATTTTGGGAACGATTAGAACTTTGACAGTTACCGGCTATAGTTGTATAAAATTATTTGATGTAGTTTACTAATACAGAGATTGATAGCTAATATTGATATTTTTGGATATTTCATTCAGCAAACAAAACAATCTGGTATAGATTTGTTCATTTATTATTATATTAAATATTGTGATGCCTAAATGACAACGAACCCTTTGACGTGCCAAATATAATTTTTTCTCCTCATTCCGTGATGTCATTTTTAGGTTAATGAGATGCAGCTCCATAGTCACTGGGTTGCAGTTTTATCATTTGTATTGCATCGTTAAAGTTATTTTTATGAAGCATTGTTGAATATTCTTTTTATTTGAAGTGCAGCAAGCTTTCTGCTTACTGTGACAGATATTGTAACTTCTTATCATTTCCTTGGAAACTAGTATAACTGGAAATACTTCACCTCCAATTTTTTGTCTTGTCTGTTTTTGCCGCTTATTTCAAAATCCGTATTTTATACCATGCAACGTAAAACATACGTTATAAGCAATTTAATTTGTTGGACGACTTTTAAGTCGACCCATTTTATTCTGAAAATTATCTTGGAATTTATCTATTCATCAACTTCATATATAATCGACATTACCCACTAACAACACTCACACTAACCCACTAACAACACATTACCCACTAACCACACTCTCTAAAGAAAAGTGACAATGATGTGAACACTCCTGTCTCCCTACACGTGACATGCCGCCTAAACAGAGCATGTGGGCTGACACGAGTGTGTACGTGACCAAGTCCTTCAGACTCAACAAGGTCCTCTCCCACCGCATCCCCAGTCAGATCACCTTCACCGAGGATGACAAGATGATCTACTTCCTGGCTGGGAGCGGCAGGTCTTGTCTTTACAGCGTCAACTTCGAACAAGGTATTTATACTATGTACAATGTTGGGGGAGTTTATTTTCTCGACATAACATTAACTCACCTTAACTAAACCTTAGTCCTTAACTAAAACATTTTATTCTTAAATCTTCATTAAAATTCCGTGTTCATAGAATAATTTATGATTTAATGATGTCACTTTTACAGATATTGATGACGTAGACAAACCTCTTGAGCCGACCCAGTTCTTTGACAATGCCTACGTTCCTATTAGCCGAGAGGAAGAGGTTAGAAAGAAGACGATACATTGTAGTTTATACTTATACATTGTAACTTTATTTACATTGTAACTTATATTATCTGTTCCTTTGTACTTTTGAAGCTGTGTCCTGTGCAGTACAGCAGCTGGCTCTATTAAGTATTACTACGAAGTTTACAAACCAGTACTGCATACATCTGTATGATCAATATAAAGGGACCACTGTGTAACTTTACGGGTGTTACAGAGAACTAACAGTTCTGTCCCCAGTTGCTGCGAGAGAGACAGCGGATCTGCAAGAACGGCATCACCACGTTCGAGTACTGCAACAAAACTCTCCTAGTCCCACTCGGATCCAACTTGTTTTATCACGACATGTCTCTACCTGATGTGAGTTTCAGACAAATATAAAGAAAATAGTAGCAGTAATTAGATGAGTAAGATCAAATTTTTGTTGAACTCGTAGCGAACCTAGTTCTCATCTAAGTTGCACTTGTTGATTTTATATAGAAAAATGTGACATCATGAAACTATTAACATTAATTAATTAATCCTTAAATCCATAGTCATCTGCTATACCTGCCCAATCTTCAGAATCAGCCGAGTATAATCAAAGAGAGCGAGCAGAACATGTATTTTGACACGAAGCTGTGTCCTACAGACCCCCGTGTTATCAGTTTCGTGCGGAACAACGACCTTTACATCACTTCCAGTCTACTTCAGGACAACGGCACTGTAAGACTTACTGAGTCTCCTAATCCTGCAGGTAATGTAGCTGGTACCTCTTAGCTGTAGATTTGTTGGTTTTGTGGGTTGTATCTGCTAGGAAAAGATATACTAAGATTTAAATACCAATTTGAATTTTAAATTTTGGATTTGAATTTTGTTCCATCATCACATCTCCTTTCAGAGATTTATAACGGGGTACCCTCGTTTGTTGTACAAGAGGAATTTGACAGATACACGGGCTACTATTGGAGACCTATTCAGGTATGTTTGAAGTATTCAACTGCAAACTTTCTTCCTTCCACCGTGCCAAATAAAATGTTGAGATATTGCGTGTTCTCACCATTCACGTTATAAAAGTTCCCACCTGTGTTCAGGACACACCCAACACATACCACGTGTATTACTTTACCGCCTGTGTTCAGGACACTCCCAACACATACCACGTGTAGTACTTTACCGCCTGTGTTCAGGACACGCCCAACACATACCACGTGTAGTACTTTACCGCCTGTGTTCAGGACACTCCCAACACTTACCACGTGTAGTACTTTACCGCCTGTGTTCAGGACACACCCAACACATACCACGTGTATTACTTTACCGCCTGTGTTCAGGACACACCCAACACATACCACGTGTTGTATGAACATGTGGATGAGACGATGGTGCCCAGTGTGAGACTCAGTGCAGCAGGAGAAGAGAACCAGATCTATAAGTTCCCTCTTGCTGGACAACCTAACGCTCTTTCCAGTCTCAAGCTTGTCAAGTTTACAATCGACACTGAGGTTGGGTAATGTTTGATCTTGCATTTGTAGAGGCTTGATTTCTTAAATTAGAATAATGTTCTATAGCTTGTACTTACTGAATAGTTAAAACTTTAAATAACATTTCAACCAGGCCCAGAAAATTGGTCACATCACCAGATGTAACCTAGTACAAGAAATCCAGGTCACATTTCCCTGGGTTGAGTACATTCCTTGGTTTAACTGGCATCCCTCAGGTATTGGAAATATTTCTCTTAATCTTGGTTTTCCCAAATTATTAAGGGGTTGACACTGTCCGTTTGATCCGTTTCTCAATTTTATGGCAAACATTAAACATACACTGCACAGTAAGGCAATTAACATGGGAGAACGCGTTTTTGCCCAATTTTTTATCTGTGTTCAGATATAACAATGATAAAACGAACAATGATAACCTTTTAAGTATGTCTAGTTTATAAAACACTTGGTTAGCTACATACCATAGCATAGCTGCACCATAGTAGAACTTATAAAAATTAACACGATGAACTGAAATGATGTACATATTTCTAAATCTGCATATCGCCCAGGAAAGAGTATCTGGTGCATGCTGCTAGACCGTCCCCAACAGAAACTAACTCTGATCAGCCTCCCCCTTGAATACTTCACAGAGATCAGTAACGGAGCTATGACGGAGGGAGACGAGGAAACTAACACAAACTCCACTGTTACTGTCCTCGCCACCAAGACTTCCGATACCTGGATCAATGTGGGTTACTGGTTACTTGGTTAGCAAATTGAGTTGCTTTTTTAACTAAGTTGCTTTCAGGGATCGATTTTTACTTGAAGTTCAGTTTGACTTAATGTTCATGTTAAGGTTAGGGACATTTTCTGAATCACCTATATTGTGACTGTTGAAAATATAGAGGATTCAGAAAATTCCCCTTTCCTTCAGTAGACCAACGGGGGTAGACTTAGTCTGGGGCTGGGAAAGTCCAAATTTGGCCTAGGCTGCAAGTTTTATGAATCTAGGACCAAGTTAAAACTTTTCTGAACTTTGGATCTATATTTTTTGTAATAACTATAATAAGAGGTCACAAAGACAATGGACCGTTCTTGAAAGTTGGTATTCCGAACATCATCCTTTAGAAATTAAACATCGGTTTTTAATTTTAGTTTAAAGTTTGAGACCGATTTTAATTAATAATTCCCGACCGAATTGAAAATGAATATGGTGTATTAATCCACTATCCAGTAGTTCGCAAGTATAAAATGTTATATATTATAATGTGACGTTTTCTCTGCAGGTGTCAGAAAACATAATGTTCCTGCCCTCTGACGAAGGAACATTCGACTTTGTCTACCTCCACGAAGTGAAACACAACCACCTCTACCGCGTCACCAACTCCCCCTCCGAATCTACAGAAACTCAACTAACAGACGGAGACTGGAGCGTAACGTCGTTGTTAGCAGTGACGCGCACTACCGTGTACTTCCACGCGCAGCAGAACCCGGTACAACAGCATCTGTTCAGAGTGGAGATGGGGGAGCCCGGGGTGGTGCACCAGCTCACTCCTGAGGGGTTCTACCACACGTGCACTCTGAACAATGCTCTGACAGAGTTCGCTAGTGTGTACTCCAACTCTTACACGCACTACCAGTGTTGTGTCTTTTCTCTGGGTGAGTAGTTATGTGGCTTACCATTATTACAATTTCATCAGTTAATCTTTTAACAGTATTAAATTTCTCAGGTGATTTAAGCAGTATAATTTAATTTTTCTTTTCGTCAAAAATCACGATATTCCATCTTCAGCAAGCCATACAAACATGAATTTCATTTTAATCATAAACAGATAAGAGGAAATTGAAAGTGCTGCATTTCCAATAATGTCTGATTCCCAGAAACAGGAGATAAGCTAAGAACGATAACCCCTACCCTTAACTTCGGTGAGGTGTACCTCAAGAAGACAGGACCCGTACCGGAACCAGCTAAAGAGGGACAAATAACAACATACCGGTACGACACTCCCATTATAGACAAGATATCTGTTGCTGATATGGAGGTGTATTACATGATATATCCTGCTAAAGGGGTGGATCTCACTCAGCCCCAGCCTGTCTTGTTGTATGTGTACGGGGGTCCTGCTATTCAGCTTGTAGTTGACAGGTGAGTTGAGAGATAGATATTCTAGTACAGAAATTGTTGAAATTTGTTAAACCTCTGCCTGCAGTTGATCATAGGAGAGAGTTTCAGGTGTAACAAATAATTTGCGCGCAGGTTTAAAGGAATCCACCACCGACAACAGAACCTGTTTGCCACCCTGGGGTACAGTGTAGTCGTAGCTGATTGTCCGGGGTCCGCTAACCGGGGCAAGGAGTGGGCTGAAGTTCTGTACAAGAAGATGGGGAGTGTAGAGGTAGACATGCAGGTTAAAGGTAGGATCTTACTTTTTGTTACTTATCGTGGTTACTGTTAGATTTTATAAAATAAAGTTTTCAAGTACATTGTGCGGCTAAACTTCCTCCCTACTCCCAGTGTTAGAGGCTCTATCAAAACAACACACATACCTCGACCTGTCACGTGTAGCCGTGATGGGTACCTCCTACGGCGGGTACGTATCGCTCATGGCGCTGGGGCAGCGGCCCGACTTCTTCAAGCTGAGTATAGCTATAGCGCCCGCCATAGCCTGGCACTTGTACGACACAGCGTATAGTGAGCGGTACATGGGACTCCTCAGTGAGAACCAGGACGTGTACTACGGACCTAGCTCTGTCCTGCATTACGTGCCCAACTTTCCTACTGAGTGAGTGTGGGGTGTTTTGTTTTATTACACTACTGTATTTTCTGTTATATTCAGCTTATTGCAGTTAATTTTACAATGTTTTTCGACACTTCAGTAACCTGAAACCGATGACAGCCTTTTAGTAATGAATAATTAATTATGTGCATATTTGTCAATGCTTTAAAGATGCCCCACATTCCAGAGAACACAGACTGTTGATAATACACGGACTGATGGATGAGAACGTACACTTCACCCACACTACCACTCTTATTAGTGAGCTTATCTCTGCTGGAAAGCCTTACGATCTGCAGGTATGAGATCTGGATATTCAAAGTAACAAAACAATGTTGATAACGAATATTCAAGGATCGACCGGGATCCCGGCTAAATCCCGGTCCCGGCCAAAATCAGCCTTTTTTTTGGAATCCCGGTCCCGGTCAAAATCGTGAAATTTACCGGGATTTCGACCGGGATTTTGTACTGAATTTTTAAAATTTCATTTCGATTTTTTATTGAATTTCGAAATTTTTTTACTGAATTTCGGAATTTTCGTCGAAGATTTTTTAGATGAGATACATCAATATTATGAAATTGAATTGAAGAAATAAAACGAGATGTAAATTACTCGATTCATAGAAATTCATAACAGACAGTGATTTAATATTGGTTCAATATTTAACTTCAATAGATTAAATTTTATTAAAATTTTAAAACAAAATTTAAAACACAACCATGGACACTGTCAGTCATCCTCATCATCTGAGCCCTCGCTGAATTCAATCTCACTGTC